>VNWY01000040.1:0-117517 GCA_009869845.1 Pseudachorutes palmiensis | reverse complement strand
CGGCGTCTGTCAGAAACTGTTTAACAAAGAGCAAAGTATTTATTTCTGTTATTCGACCTACAAATTAACATTTCTTTTGGTGATACTTCACGACCGAGTTTGCCGAAATGTCTTTTAGTTTGAATACCGTAAATGTTCTAATAAGCGCCCGGGCGTTTGTTTAAATTTAGACCTCTGACCCCCGGTGTTTATTGGAGACCGGCGTTTATTAATTTTGGGACTTTTAAAATTCCGCAAACCAGCTAATTTTGATCGGTTTTTAGGTGAATTAGTTGAATTTCCAGAGTATTAGACCTCTTAACAGGATTAGTTCGTGTCTTAATGCATTTCTGCAACTCCCGGGTCCCATTCCGAGCATGAATAAGTGGCAATTTGTGTAAAAATTTGTATGTTCGGCTGTATTTGGATGAGAGACCCGGCGTTTAATAGATCCCAGCGGCTATTAGAACATTTACGGTAGATACGGACTCTGTAATAATCAGTCAAGCCTAGCCATAACTCCAATCAAAAAAACTTTTTGTTACTAACGTAAATATACTATATTAAATATACTATATTATAATACCATATTCCTTTACAGGGAAAATAATATTATCACCTCTGATTCTTATTTTCATTTGACAAATATTCGGGTTAAAAGTGGAATCTCGATTTCTGTACAATACAGAATACAACTTGCACAACCCACTGAATTACAGTACAAATACTATGTACTGTAAAAATTAGTTCAGAATACAAAATACAAAAAGTGCGCAAGGTCCCTATTATCAGCTATTTTCAATCTCTATTTTCAAACTTTTTCACTCGCATTACGTTTTCATTCATATAAATTTAAAAACTTAAATCTAAAACATTTATTTATTTTCCATTTCCGCCAACCCCGACAAATTTCTACGCCTGACAAATGAATTTTATTTTATGAAAATAACGAAAGCATAAATATCTCGAATTACCATATTCCAGGAGTGTCATTTGAAACTAATTTTTAAAAATTTTCTTTCCAACGACACTTGAAATTCTGGTTTCCAGAAGGAGCAGGAGAATAGGGACACCGCCAGCACATCTGGGAATCTAAAAATAGGATTCCCGGGAGCAATTTTCCCGCTTAAGTGTCACTTCACTCCAGATTTACCAGAGACTCATTCTGAATCCCTCTTCACGCCTTGTTCGTATTGTCCACTGTTTCAAATAAACTCAATAATTAAATTAACAAACTACGTTTAGTTTAGATGCATTCGTTGTCAATCTAGAAGTTAAGGTCATTCTTTGAATTATGAGTTATGGTATGGGATGAACAATAAAGAAAATTACGTTTCCCATGGAAAATTTCAGCTCTGCTAATTGGGAATATAATGGCAATAATAGCTGCTATTAGACTTAACCTTAAAGTTAAAATTAGCTAATTTATGAAGTTAAATACTGGCTTCCGTGGAAATATTTGTGAAGAAGTGATTTGATTGGCTGGCGTGGTTTTGACTATTGACGTGTTTTCTCATTCATTCCTTTCCATGCTGCAGCTCTGCAGCATGAAGGCGCATCGGGTACACTTTTTTGCACTTTTGATCATCCGCACCAGAGACAGAGATCCAGGTCCAGTGGTCAATTAATTCACAATCAGTTTTTTAACTTAATCAACCACACCACGATGATATAAGGAAACAACGAACGAATAACCATTCAACATGGAAATCGCCCATCTCACATCAAGGGCATACTCACCCTTCTTAATTCTGCTAATGGGTAAGGTCATTCGTTGTTCTCTAAACACACTCATTCTAATTGACTTTAATTAATTGTAATAAGCTCCTACTGCAAAACCTAATGGTCTTGCTCGTCCTCTCCAAGTTCACTACTTTAATTCCATTTTCCAAGGCTTTAAATCAATTACATGTGTGGTTTTTCAACTTCTAACCCCAAATGCTCTACTATGCATGCCATGTTTTACCACAGCTGCAGAGATAGAGTGATTAGAGATGCTTAAAGCAAAGTTAATTAGTAATTCCACGGGAATTTTAACTTAAATGATGTAGAGATTTTACACTGCGTTTAGTATGCTCCCAGACTTTAGTTTGTACCGTTGACATTGGTTCGTGTTGCCTAAATTGGAAATCTGCTTCACCTGCATCATTAACAAAAGGATATTGTGCAAGAGGTTTAACGTCACTTTTAACAACTGTCCGTTCCTTTTCATAAGTGATTGAACGAACAATAATGGTTTTGCTAATCTAAACGCTTATGAATTATGCGTCAAGGCTACTTTGGGATCGATACAGAATAGAATGAAAGAAGACCGCACTGGTATCATCCGATACATCGTCGCAGTGTCCAAACTTATCCAGTCTGAGTCAATCAACCCTCTACCCTGCATTAATTAAATTGAAAGTTAGACAAACTAATCAGTGAAAACCACAATTTATCCAATGTGGTTGTAAATGATATCAAGTTAATTTATCTTGCAGTTTTGGTCTGACGATATTGATAAATGCTTGTCATTCATTTATTCCAGAATTATCAACTCAACTGTGCTCAACGCGTGCTTCTGGTGATGATTGACTGTCTTTTGCGTTTGGAATTCTTGCTCGAACCATAAAAGAAGAAGAGGTGTCTACCCCTTGACCTTAAGCACGAGTGGAGTTCATTCATAAAATACCCAAGTTCAACCTTCTTCAATTTATCTTTACATAAGGAACATTGCAGTTTATCTGGAAAAAGCCCAGTGTGTGCTCTTCTCCCCTTCTGGATTTTTTGTAAACTGCGATGATACCAGAGAATGATGGAGCTGGACATCATGAGGTTTCAGAAGACAGCAGCAGTACGAGCAACAATGGTGGTAGCAGAAGCATCTCACCCTCTGCACTTGGATCTACAATGGCTACAGTTCGCAAGCATGTTAGTTCAGGGAGTAATGGCCACATCAGTAATGACAATTTCCCCAGCAACAATGGGCTCATCCATCATCATCGTAACAAATAACAATCTGAAAGATCAAAATAGTTTCTACTCAAAACTTCCACTTCCGTCAATCATTCAACACCACAAACCGAGGCCACTTCACAGTCACCGTTATCTCAAAACGAGGGAGTCCGACGACTCGATCCAGCTGTTGATTGATCCGTTAAATACAACACCACCGGTAAGCTATTTATATTGACATTTATCCCTTTAACATTTACTGTCACGTCCTCACATCTAAATCACAATGGCACATGATAACAATGCCACATTGTATGTAGATTAAGTTTCTTATTTTACCACAACCAACCACCAAACGGATAAAAGTTTTCATTCAGTTTAATACATTTTAAAAAGTGTATCCCTTCCATTTCTCGGAATCTTCCTAAAAAGTGAAGGGATCTTAAACCTAATAAAATGATTTTGTAAAAACTAAATTCTATTTCTTTTCCTTTTCAGAAAGTTGAACATCAGCCAGAGGAAACGGACATGTGGCTCACAGCAGAGCAAGCAGGTGAACTAACGGTGGGGGACGTGGAATGGCAACTTCAGTCCAATCTTCGTGAAGGATTGAGCTGGAAGGAAGCAGAAAGGAGACGAGAGATCCTTGGACCTAACGAATTCGTTGTTAACGAAGAAGAACCACTATGGAAGAAATACATCGAACAGTTCAAAAACCCTCTCATACTTCTCCTTCTCGCTTCTGCTCTTGTGTCGGTGTTGATGAGACAAGTGGACGATGCTGTGAGCATCACGGTAGCGATAATAATCGTTGTGACCGTTGCATTTATCCAGGAGTGGAGGTCAGAACAATCCTTGCAGGAGTTGACAAAATTAGTCCCACCATCCTGCACGTGGTAAGCACGCTAAAAGGGCTAAAGCTAAAGGAAGTTTATGGGATGGTATTTGATCGGTTTTACTTTTTTTGCAGTGTGCGATTTGGTCAAGTGAATTCATTTCTGGCCAGGTACCTAGTTCCTGGGGATATCGTTCATTTAAATATTGGAGATAGAGTTCCAGCAGATATCCGACTGTTCGAGGTTTGGGATTGACAAATAGACTTCTCGACGTTGCTTGCTGAACATGGTTACTAACTTTGTTATGTCAATTTTTTAGGCAATCGAACTATCCATTGACGAGTCAAGTTTCACGGGAGAAACTGAACCAGCGAGGAAGTCCCCTGAGCCTATAATTAAAACATGTGGAGAAGAAGGATCTGTCAAAAATGTGGCATTTATGGGAACACTTGTGAGATGTGGCAGCGGAAAGGTAGTTGAACTCTACTTTATACGGATCAATTTAACTTGTAAAAATGATGAGTCACGCTCCCAGCGTCTTAATGGATTTTTGACCTCGTAAGCCAATAAGTTTAAATGTATGGTTTCCATTTACTGGAGTCCGAAAGGGCTGAACCCACCGGTGAATGTGAAGGTCAAACTTTCTCTTGATGAAATTCGGAAGCTGTCTGATTTTTTGTTATACGTAGTTATGCGATGTTATAATTTTTCATTGTTTCACCACTGATTTTTATGTTTTTAGGGTATTGTGATCAGCACCGGAGAAAAGTCAAAGTTTGGAGAAGTTTTTAAAATGATGCAAGCCGAGGAGGTATGAAGAGCTTTGACTATGAAAAATCGTGCACTATGTGCTATAAAATTTTCGTACTTAATGTTATTTTAGGCACCAAAGACTCCCTTGCAGAAGAGCATGGACATTCTCGGAGCTCAGCTCTCCTTCTATTCCTTTTGCATCATTGGGGCTATCGGTGTCCTTGGTTGGGTTCAGGGCAAGGTTAGTAAATGATTAAATAGTGTTAGTGTTAAATATACCTTATTTTTAATATTTGTGTCCATCTTCTACAGGCGTTTCTCGATATGCTAAATATAGGAGTAAGGTACGTCGGAAACTATCCAATTTGTAGAATTAGAATAGTTTTGTTACATTCGCGTTCCCAATTTTTCAGTTTGGCAGTCGCTGCAATCCCAGAGGGCCTGCCAATCGTCGTTACTGTCACTCTCGCCCTTGGAGTGATGAGGATGGCCAAGCGTAATGCCATTGTCAAACGATTGCCAACTGTGGAGACTTTGGGTAACACACATCACATTCTTTCTGACATTTCATTCTGCAGTGTAATAATGTTTTCTACTGCCGCAGGTTGTGTCAACGTAATTTGTTCGGATAAAACTGGAACATTGACAAAGAATGAGATGACAGTCACGTGCTTAGTAACATCAGAGGGATACACAGCCGATGTCTCTGGTGTTGGATACAATAGTATTGGTCAAGTGAAGATTAGAAGTAACGCGTACGCAGACGAAGTAGACGTGAAGCGATCTATCGCTAATCTGCTAGAGGTAAGGATAAAATGGCCACGGGGAATGAGGTAGATAAGAGATGAGCCTGTTAATTTTCTGTAGGTTGGATCAGTTTGTAACAATGCTGTGATAAATGATGGTGTTTTGATGGGTCAGCCAACGGAGGGTGCTTTAATTGCCGCGGCTTCAAAGGTAAAACATTGCTGTAAATGTTGTGTTGAATGTTTTTATAATGGACAAATATTTGTATAGTTCGGTTTACACGGATCTCGAGAAAAGTACCTTAGGATACACGAATTTCCGTTCAATTCGGAATCAAAAATGATGGGGGTTCGATGTGTTTTGAGAGATCAAGCTCAACCTGTAAGTTTTCCAATATTTTGTGTGTTCAAGTTTGGCATTCGCTTGCCTACAGAGTTTGTTTACTGTTATAGCAGCGTGAAGAAATATATTTCGTGAAGGGAGCAGTGGAGCGCATTCTCAAGCAGTGTACAAAGTATCAAGAGTTTGGGAATACAGAGAAGTTGACAAGCAAAAAGGAAGAAGAAATACTGTCTTATTCATACGATATGGGTCGTCAAGGTCTACGAGTTTTAGCATTGGCGAAAGGTCTCACATTCCAGGATTTGGTGTTTGTGGGGTTGGCCGGAATGCAAGATCCTCCAAGACCGGGCGTAAGAGACTGTATTCAAACCTTGGTCGGTTCAGGAATTACCGTGAAAATGCTGACTGGAGATGCACAAGAGACAGCACTTTCAATTGCAACGATGGTGGGTATTGATACAGTCCATGGATCATGTCTCTCTGGACCGGAAATGGATAAAATGGACGACAGAAGCCTCCAGAAAGTTATTCCGCATATTTCCGTATTTTATCGGGTTGCTCCAAAGCACAAACTCAAGATTGTCAAGGTTAGTTTCAATTTAAACATTTTGGTACCAGCTTGTAACCTGGCCTTTCATTATTTCAGGCACTTCAAAGTGAAGGACTGATTGTTGGAATGACTGGAGATGGTGTGAATGATGGGGTTGCACTGAAGCGAGCGGATATTGGAATAGCAATGGGCAAAAATGGAACAGACGTATGCAAAGAAGCGGCGGACATGATACTAGTCGACGATGATTTCAAGACCATTGTGTCAGTAAAACTCTATATTTAATTTTATTATTCATTACAAAAAATCTCTTTCTCTGTCCACAGAGCTTCCATTGAAGAAGGAAAAGGCATTTTCTACAACATTCGCAACTTTGTACGATTCCAACTGAGCACCAGCATCTCTGCCTTGTTCTTGATAGCATTGGCCACACTAATGGACATTCCGAACCCTCTGAATGCGATGCAAATACTTTGGATCAATATCATCATGGATGGACCCCCGGCACAAAGGTAACTAAAATAACATTTTAAACCTGCCTGCTTTACTAAATAAGAATGATGAGCGTTCTTACTCGTGTCTAAGAAACTCAAACACCGAGTTCATTGCACTCTTGCTCAAAGAGTGTAGGATGTGGAATTCCAGCGACTGGAGTCCGAAAGGGCTGAACCCACCGGTCGCTGAGAGTGTTTGCTTTTCATGCGGAGGTTTGGGAAGATGTCTGACGATTAACCCTTTTACTATTACGAATCATTTAATATACTTCAACGGTGTCTAAAAGAATGTTTTTATGCAGCCTTGGTGTCGAACCTGTTGACCATGATGTACTGAAGAAACCCCCAAGAAACGTGAAAGAACCGATGATTACAAGATCATTGATTATCAATGTCTTGTTATCCGCAACTGTAATCATCGGTGGAACGCTCTGGGTTTTCAAGCGGGAGGTAAGATTTCTAAAAGTAATCTGCCTCGGATATCGAATTAATTTATTCTTCATTCCTTTTTCAATAGATGAGCGACAACCAAATTACTCCACGCGACACTACCATGACTTTTACTTGCTTTGTATTCTTCGATATGTTTAACGCACTGAGTTGCCGATCTCAGGTAAACTTCAGATCACGATTATTAATACCAAACCTATTAATTACCTTTTGAACCGATTAATACTTTTGTTGTTTGTGTCATTATAGGAGAAGTCTATCTTCACAATTGGCTTTTTCACTAACCGGATGTTCCTAATTGCCGTCACGGCCTCAATTGTGGGACAAATGTTTGTCATTTACTTTCCACCTCTCCAGGCTGTCTTTCAGACAGAGGCACTTACTGCCCGAGGTTCGTTTCATTCTTCAAAATGTTGGTTCCGACTATAATTTCATTTCCTCTCTTCATAGATATAATTGGCCTGGTGATGCTGACTTCGACGGTCTTTTTCATGTCTGAATTCAAGAAATGGGTTGAGCGACGGGCCTCAGTGCGTTCAAGTTCGTACTATGCCGCCCAACGTCGGAAGCATTTAGAAGATTTAGTATAAACCTGTGACCCCGTGACTCAATCGTTCTCAAGAAGAGCAGCTATACATTGTCAAATACCCCGGTTCACACGTACCTTCTCTGAACTCAAGGTCGCTTCCTCATAGACCCTTCAAGTGGCGTCTAGAAGCTCATTATAAGCATTTTCATAATTTATTTTCGTAAAAGTGTTTGGGTCTGACTTGCGCTTCGTCTCGTTTCTTTTTCAATGCTTCATTATTGCAAATTCACGTTATATTCCAGTGTTTAAATGTACATGCCAATTTGTAATCAATGTTCTCTGTTGAAGTTTTAAATGTTAAATTACAAGTTACTCAAGTCAAGGCTCATGGTGAATGGAACACAGTGCTATAAAATTGCAGCCTCAGTGGTAATCGTTATTAAGCGTTAAGTTAAGCGTCGAGATTTTAATTGTTATTCAACAGCTCAATAAAACTCGCTAAATTATTCGCATTTTTCCATTCAAGTTTTAGCTTTATGTAGGTCCAGGTTTTTCTGCTCCAATTTCTGATGAGATGCGACGGGACGTCGTCAAAAACGCGGGCTTGAACCATTCAAAAAAATTTGACAACTCGATACAATGCATAGCATAAGCACCGCCGGCACCGTGCGCACAAATCAAGATTCAGGAACGGAAACCGCAATTTAAAAGTAAGCCTATTGGTCAGTGACCACGTCCTGCTGGATACTGTTGTGTGTCATGGTTGTCTTGTGTTTCCAGGCTTGACTCAACTGGCAACTGGGATCAAGTCACCACAACCATACCAGCTTGTGAGGCTAACGAAAGGCTTTGCTAGGAAGATTTACCAGCTGCTGAGAATGTACTGGCCATCGAAGACGCTGATTTTCAGTGGGATCTTCATCGCCTACATCCTCCACTCAATTTACAGTATCGTAGACTTGTTCCTGCCACCAACATGCCACGGTCCAGTTTGTCTCAACTCATTCTTGTCAACGAAACCAAAACTGCAGTTGTTCCTCTGCACCACAACGGTCCCGAGGTTGGAATACTTTAGTCAGCTTGAACTCATCCACACCTGGTCACCTCTGGTATATGAAGAAGCCACAGTCAAGTAAAGCGCTGTCCGGAATGCTTCATATTTTTTGGTTAAATTTTCTTTATTTGTAGGAATATCACTCTTCCCATTCCAGCGTCAACTCGTCGCAATGGTTCCTTATACTTGCATGCTTTCGTTACGGAGATGCCACGAAGCCCTGAAGAGGACTGGGTCCGGACCGTTCAGCAACAGACTACGTTAACAACAAGCATTCCTCTAACCCTGTTCTTGGTACCGGAGGCCGAGACTTTTAATCTTTTAAACGATGAAAAACCAAAGGCGAGCAAGGTATTTTAACATTTTATGGAATACTGAATGAGGCCTAAGGCGTTCAAGTACTAAGTAGTGATTTTTATTTTCGTAGGAGACCACAACTGGACCAAAAACGGATGAGAAGAAGAAGCCGATTACACACCTTACGAAAAACTTGAGACTGACTATGCTGACGGAGCTACATTTATTTCCTCGTACGGAATTGCCCCAGGATTTATTCCATTTGATTCGGTACGTGTAGTAACATAGCCAATCGTTTTCCTCCTAGTGGAAGCCAGCACCTGCGAGTGGAGCGTTTTTGCTGTAAGAGATCCATTTCACCAGCAAAGACGCTCCACCCTTTGGCGGCTTTCAATTGGATGGACTAAGGTATAATTGGCGACGGTGACATAAGGATAAGCTTTTATTTATTGAACAGGATCATACGGTCGGACACGTACCTGCCTCCATTAAAATTTGATCGGTTTGCAAATCGATTGAGAGATTTTTACAAACTGAACAGGACAGAGCGTGAGGTTACGCTGGAACTCGAATTTTCAGCTGAATCTATTGGGAAAATAAGGTAAGAAAGGTTGCATTATTACGAGAAATGATGTATTGGAATATTTCTTGATATGTTTACTTAAGATTGGGGGCTCAGATTGAAGGAGCCATGGAACAAATGAGAGTCTTTGGATTTTCAGACAAAGATTTAGATGAAGTGAAAGCAATCTTTGCAGATACTAACATGTATTTGCTGGGACTGACAATGTTTGTTGCGTCCATCCACGTAAGCCTGGATTTAGACGCTTTTTCATTAAATTTTTTATTTTTATGTTTTTTATTTCTCTGTGCAGCTTCTGTTTGATTTCCTGGCTTTTAAGAGCGACATCCGTTATTGGAAGCAGAGGAAAACTACCGTTGGACTGTCCACTAGGACTATTTTGTGGAGATGTTTCAGTCAGATTGTAATTTTCCTGTACTTGTTTGATGAGAAGTCCAGTTTCCTCATTATCATTCCCAGTGGGATTGGAGTACTTATTGAGGTAGGTAATTTTCATTGCTTCGCATCGTTGCGACTCCTCTCACTATACAGGTAAAAAGCGTCGCAAAATATTAATAAGGTATATAAAAACATGTAATCTTTGTTTTCCTTCTTTTCTTCTCGTTCGTGGTAGAGAATCGCCGGTTTTCTATAGTCTTTCCAGGTTGAATTGAAACGATTCAACCTCCTATGTTTTGATGCTGATGTTTATTTACTCATGTCTTCCTTTCTTCTTTTCCTTTGGACAGGTTTGGAAAGTTACGAAGGCCTTCAAGATCAAAGTGGAATTCTCAGGAGGGCTTCCCAAGCTACGTTTCGGTGATTTTACCGATTCTGAGAAAGCTACGGCAGTGCATGATGGTGAAAGTATGCGGTATCTCTCCTACTTACTATACCCTCTTATCGCCGGTGGAGCAGTTTACTCTCTTTTGTACACGCCACACAAAAGGTAAGAAACGCGATGCAACATTACTCTTTTCAACCCTACCTCTAGTAAGTTGGTTCGCGCTGCCGTGCTAACCATGCATGCGAAGTAAAGGGAAATTATGAAGGCGTAAAAGGAAATGCCACAGACGTATGACTTTTAGCTCCAGCCAGAGCCGGAGTCTCGTGTAAAAGTCTTACGGCAAGGAATGATGCTTGCAATTTCTTGTTAATGAAATTAGATGCTATGAGAAGATCCTATTTCGTTTATTTGATTAGGAGATTAGAGGATGTGGAGGGTCTGTTGGTAATTAGACGACGCGCGGAGTCAGATTTTAATCACTTTGTTTATCCTTCCTGCAGTTGGTACCAATGGGCTCTGCAGAGCCTCGTCAACGGTGTTTACGCCTTTGGATTTCTCTTTATGCTACCCCAGCTATTCGTCAATTACCGGCTCAAATCAGTTGCCCACCTCCCATGGAGAGCGTTCATGTACAAGGTATAAAGTTTCTAATACGTTTTGCTGTCACTTTTACCCTCAACTTTGTCCTCTTCTCCTTTATCACTGTAAAGAGCTTATTTTACCCACGGACTTTTGACATTTTCCTCTAGGCCTTCAACACTTTCATTGATGATCTCTTTGCATTCATTATCACAATGCCGACGGCTCATCGAATGGCTTGCTTTCGTGATGACATCGTCTTTCTCATCTACCTCTACCAACGATGGTAAGTTTCCCATTAAAGAAGCATGATGGCAGGGATATTAGAATGCTCAAGCAAGTATTGTGTTTCAGGTTGTATCCTGTTGATAAGACGAGGTTGGACGCCGGGGGTGAGTTTGAAATGGAATTGGTGGATGACGCAAGTCCTCCGGAAGCGAAGGCTAAGAAAACGAATTAAACGAGGGAAGGAGTGAAGTTAACGACGCAAATGAGAATTAAGGACCATTGCTTAATTTATCCGGTAATTGCAGCATTAATTCAGGCATAAAGGGTTGTGCTAAAATCCAAACATTACTTAAGGCGATTGTTTATTACAATGAAATTAAACTTTCGCAAGGCAAGTCATTATTCAGCTTAAATCGGTTTTACTTATTTGGCGAAATTCTTCGTTTAAAGGACTTATTGTTGTCTTCCACTGCTGCTGACATTCGGATTTCAGCTATTTTTAAAAAAATGCGCATAGTAATATTTCAATTTATTGGAGGAAACGTCAAGCTTACCGTCCTGAAGTTTTCGCCATTCTGCAATGTTCAGTGTTAAATGAGGAAGCCACGGACGCAGTGGTGAATAGTTTTCATAATAGTCGTCATGAGTTTTCGGCATGGAGCCGCGATGACCCGTAGAGGGGCCTCCTGTAGAGGGTGCACCTGTAGAGAGCGCTGCTGAGAACATACTCCCAGCTCTCTGACGCTGCGCGGTGCCAGACTGGGATTGCGCACTGTCCTGTTGCAAAAAATGTTTGTTATAACTCATTCTTGAAGCCAATTTCAATTTCAGTCTGGAACTGAAATCAATTTTTCTTGGTGAGCATTTTACCCTGCGTGAACCAGTCGACGGTAGTGGCTCAGTTCTGGAAAGCTGTTCTCTTTCTACTAGCGAAAACGACTTTGTCCTTTCGTAAGTCTTTGTGCCGACTATCAGGTCGAGGAGGTCTCCAAGAGCGATAAACGTGGGTTTAACGATGACTTCAACGAAAGTGATTTGGGTGGCGGGTTGATAGTCGTCAGGGCCGCAGAGAGGGCTCACTGGGATGTTCATACTTCTCTCGGTGGCTCCTTGCGCTCTGAATTCTTTCATAAGATCCACCGTGCACCTGCTGTGTATGGCCCATGGTTTAGTTGGATTCCCGATATCCGCGGCGTGCAGTATTAATGAAAGCGCGGTGGTCACTGCCTTGTGACTGGTGCCATCCCTGGCAATTTAAGACAAAACAAGACTTAAGATTGGCACTTAAGTCTGAAAAGTGCTCACCATTCACCTAGCTTGATGAAACCACGGATGGCTTTCACATTCTGGAAGTGGGTAGCCATGTCTGTGCTAAGAACCGTTTCTATAACAATGTCCCGGAATTCCTTGTATTCATCGTTAGATAAATTTTCTAATATGTTGCAGGCAGGGTTCTTTAAAATTCTGAAATGCATTTAGAAGCATTCAAGAAACAATAAAGATTGAATTAGTTATAGAACATACTGGAAAGCAGATGCGAGGTGGTGATTCTCTAGAACACTTCTGTCGTTGTACAGCAGTGCAAGCGGAGACTGGGAATTTATCTGGAAAGCATTCGTCGTTCCGGGGTGTGCCAAGTCGTGTATCATGGCCGCAAAAAATAACGCAAACATTTCTAAATCTGAGAATTTATTCTGGAAAGGAATCAACCAATTAAAAGTTGGAACGGAAAAATGGTAAATGGGAATCCAAAATGTAAAAGCATTACCTCAATACCCGGACGGGAAACAAGGATAGCGTAGACTGTTTGTGTGACGTCGGCAGCATGGCGGTCGTTGTGGTACGTATTTTGATGCATAGTGTAGCCAGCTTCAAGCGCCTTCAAAAGGGTTTTCATGGCAGTACGTCTTATCCTAAATTTCCTAATGAAGTCAGTAAGTTTAAAAATTTCCCGTGCAATGAACGGCAGGGAGTGCTTGTCCGTGACTTCATGGAGATAATAGCTGTCAAAGTTCCATGATGAAATGTCCTGAAAAATGAGTCCAGCTTGATGAGGTTGCCTCAGGTGACAAGCAATAAGCAAACCTTACGAGCAAGATGGTATTTATGGTGTCCAGTTTTTCTTCGTCTATTCCACGGATGGAAATAATTGACCCTCTAGACACGGATCCTAATGATGCCTGACCCTTCACGGCTTTCGTCATTGCAGTTCTAGCTTTCCGATGTTTTTTGTCCTGTTTGTACGTTACATACAACCACTGCCGAAATCCTGGTGCTACATTATCCGCTCGTCCCAAATCTTCTTCCCATTCTTCCTCTATGGAATACATCAGGGTCCATTAATTTTGTGAAAGCCAAAGATTTTGGGGGTAAATACCGTGGCTAAGGTTGCTTTTTCTTCTGCTTCTCCATCTGCAGAGCCAAGGACAGCAGCTACTCGGCCGTTTCTCATCTTCGTCGTCGCTCTGGTCAAATATACTGTCGGAAATGGAAAGATCGGTGCCGCTACTTGGTTTTGTTTTGCAGCAACAGCAGCAATTCTTCTTCCAGAACTTAACTCTGCAGCACTTCCGACATTTTTTCCGCCTTTTCACCACAGCTTCTTTAACATCGGCGTCGTCAGCGGCGTTGCTACTTTTACGTTGCCAGTTCCCAACGTAGGCCGAAAAAACGGATGCAGCTGATAATTGTTCTAATTGAGGACTACTGTGACTGGACATTGCGTGTGTAACAAATAACGTTAGCCAATTAGTAAAAACTGCCCAATTTATGAAGCATATTTTTAACTTCAATCCCATGGACCTTATTTGTTCGAATCCGGAATTAGTTGTTACCCTTGGTTACTAAAATAAAATGTTAGCATAAATCTTGCATTCGCATTCCTTCTTCTCAATTAGTAACTTTTTTATTTTTCTATAAAGCCATGTTCATTAGTTAAGCCGAAACTAATTAACAGTTTAATTATCTATACTTTAATTACAGCTCTTCAGTATTTGTCGGAACATTATTAATTCTGTCTTTTAATTAATTACTTGCAGGAGTTCAACTTTTAAAATATTTGCTCTTCTGATGAGCTCTAAATCCACTGTATCGTGCTTGATAATGCTTGCTTGTTTGGCTTGGTTTAAGGAACACTATAAACAGTGCGAAATTGATACCATTTCACTAAATGTCACGATTGTTGGAGCGTGACGATTGGAAGACACACAGCCAATGAGTGTGCGCATTTTAATAGTCTCTCTTGGAGACATTCTTTGTCGCTGCCGTGCTCTTCCCGTTTATATTTATTCATTAGGAGTGTTCATTAGTGTCTAAAGTTGAGGTCATTCACACTTTTCCCAGAAAATTCTGTGGGCATAGCTTTCTAAAAGAAAGCATCTCGTCCTCATTATTTCCAAAGTTTAAATTCTTCCTTTTAATTACTCTTTCTGGGAAGAAAGAAAAATCACAATCAGGAATCACACTCTAGGGAATCACACTGGGTAAGCATCATATTTCCTTCAACTTTTTCCGCAGTAGCAGTTGATTTTCATTTGTTGATTGGACCAATTTAATTCTTCTTCGTTAGTTGTTCTTCATTAGTTGTTCTTCATTAGTAGTAGATATGAAGTTACTTCCTCTCCGACTGAGGATTGTGGCTGGACCGTCTCTCTCTGAAATTTTTAAAAACAGAAACTACTACCAGATTGATTGTCTGCTCATGCAATGCGCATGCAAATGCATTAGTGACCATGTTCATGCGCTTTAGTGTGTTCATTCAAGGGTGAAAGTGGATTTGAGATCATGGAGCAAAGGAAAGCGAATTAGGATTAAGCTTTAAAGTGATAATCTCATCGGTTACTTGCTAAAGTCTAATTGGTTTAATTCGTACGAGGATGAGCCCTGGGTTTCTCCACAGGGGAGAGAAAGTAATATACTAAAGAGAAAATACAAAAGTTGAGGTAAGAACTTCATCTGAGGAATTAATTGGGTCGGGAGGTTGTGTCCCTTGACTCTATTTTGGAAAAGTGCTACAAGACACGGAAAGTACTTTGGACACCTATCCAGGTCGGAAGTGATAAATCCAGAGACACTCTGGACAGAAAGACACACCTACACAAACTGAATGGCATGATTGGGCCAAGCAATAAGGGGAAGTGTGCACTTATCCAAAATGATCTGACGATAAACTTTCTCCAAAGTAATGGATTCCTAGAGTGATAAAATTCTAGAGACCAGGCAGGACGCTATTAATTCAGTCAAAAATTGAAGACCCATTTACAACACCCTACGTTCCTTTCGGTTTTATCAACACATCAATACCAATCTCCCTAATTTCCGGACAGTCATTCTTCTGCCGCATAGAATTCATTCGGAATTCAGGTTCGACTGAATTATTGAAGTGGAATCGAATGGAGAGGAGAAAGTGGGTTGATTCCCTAAGAATTTCAACAATAGTGGGACCACAGGAGTGTTGTAGGGATGCCTAGAGGTTTTCTTCCTTTGATGTGTTCCTAGCTTTCCTTGGTAAAAGTGCTTGAAAGGAAATGTCAACATGTCCCGGGGTCTTGTTGCCCAGCAACAACAGCGTTCACGAAGAAGCCATAAAACAACTCAAAGTTCACAATTGGGAGCAATTTAATCATCTCTAGGGCTTGTCATGACCGGAGTTAAGTGCATGCACCCCCTGGACAAGCTCGGACTTAGGACTTGATTCAATTAAATCCGACAGAAGAGAAAGTTAAAGTGGGTTTTGACCTTATTATTAAACGATCGCTTTTGCCTCAAGTGGAAAATTCAAAGCTTCTCTTCATTCCTTATTACTTTGGCCTCCAGGAAAAGCAATTTTAGAGCATATGTTTATATTAAAGAAACTCTTGGGCAAATTAATGTCGTTAATTATTTTTGAATCATAGTCTCAAAGTCAAGAGGAAGAAGACGGTATTTCTTGCTTCACTTGTATACGTGTTCATCCGTGTGATACTGCGGTGGGTGGTGAGGAAGATGCCGACGTGGAAAACAAAAGTTAATCAAGAATCCGTTCATCCTTACGTTTGATAAATACTTGTTAAGTTTTAATAAGTTGTTGGAAAGTGGGAAAGCGGAAAGGAGTGAAAGCAGCTTGCTATATAGTGGCCAAATCCGTTCTTATCTGGACGAAGTAAACTGGATTTGAAGCACATCTTAGTAGCGATAAAGTCGTTAAATGGGCCCGAGAGTTTTGATTGAATTATTATAAAACTTTCGGAAAAGAAAAAAAAGTTTGGTTGCCTCGAGGGTCGGCGACATTGAGCAAGGTGCAAAGTGATGATGGAAGAATCCCATTTGCAAACAGTGCCTTCCATTTATAACTTTAGTGGCAAGTCTAACTTTCAGCGAATATTGCAAACTTGCTAATTCAAGCCCACCCACACGTTCTGGTTGGCACATGTTTTAGCAAAACGGTGCTAATTTGCACGTTCCACCTTTTCCTTTAGCTTCTCGAATTCCAAACTAACAACTGCGGAATCCACACTGACAGAGACATATTGTAGGAATGATATCAAAAACTTTTTTAATTTTCCTTTTCTAGACTTCCTTGTTTTAAAGTTCTTCCATGCCTACACATTCCTAATATGCACGAATGCGTTTTAAGCTAATTATACAGCGGAATAGAATGTGTCATCTGCGTGCTTGTAATGACACTCATGCAATTAATTACCTGTTGCAATCATTTTCCACTTGGCCTTGTTCTCTTGTAAATGATTCAGCCAGGGACGATTCAGCCCTGCATGAGGGTGGTCAGTTTGAAGCGGAAAGGATGAAGTCCTTCCGCCATCCGTCAACATTTTCATTTCCGGCTTGACATTCCCGCTCCCTCCACTGGAAGCCATTTGGGTATCTGATTCTGCTCTTCGGCCATGCTTCAACGTCTTGATTTTCTGGTGAATTGGGCTCGCGTCTTGTTGCTGCTTGAGTGAAGCTACGCTCACCTCACTGTCATCTTTTACCATCCAGTCCATGAGGTCACCCAATACTCCGAGACTGGGCTCGACAATGTATTCAATGAAACTAATCTGAGACTCGGGGACAAGGACGCTGCTACGATCGCAAAGCGGACTGAAAGGGAGTCCTAGCTTGCTTTCTTCATCACCCTGGAGGAAAAACTCTTCTAGAATATGGTCCGCCAATTTCTTGTGGATTCGCCAAGGTTTTCCTGGGTGACTGATATCTGCACAATGGAGGATGAGACACATGGCTGTCGTTGTCGTTTTGGGATTTGAGGCTCCACTCGACCTAGAAGATGAGTCAAACAGAGATTTGTTTTATTCCAAAGTTTGATTGACAGGCGGAAAAGCGAACACTCCAAAGGTTGTGGAATATAACTAATCCATTAAAAGTTATAAATTATTAAATGGAAATAAGTTACGTGACAAGACTTTGGAACGAAACCACTTAAATTAACAAACTCCAAATTTCTTCGTCACTTACTTTAGCGACCTTTCTTTTTCGAATTGGAGGTGAAAGGTTTGAAACAAGGAAACCCTTTCACATTTTGCATAGCAATTTATATGACGCGTCGACCGAAATCAATTTCATCCTCAACAAAGCCAAGCGATTATGATGAGATCGGTTGGAAGATTTCACTTGTGAAAGCTTTTTGTCGCGTGAGCAAAAGAAAGTTCAGCAACATGTTCGTTCAACTTGTTAAAAAAATTTTCAAGCTTTCTCTACCATTAGGCTGAAATACTTTGGAACATTTAGGCACTCCTGGCGTTTGGATTAATTATGCATAAGCCTTTGATTAGTTTCGTAGAGTTGATTAAGTGTTTACCAACCTTCCCTCCTTCAGCATTGAGCGAACAGTCTTGAGTTGTGTAAAATGACTTGACATGTCTGTAGAAAGGACCATTTCAATGACCAAATTACGGAATTCTCGATAGTCATCCAGCTTCAGGTGTGAAAGGATGTTTTTATCATCATCTTTCATTAGTCTGGAAAAAGACAGATCAATACTTTTAATATTGAGCGAAGTCATAAATCTTTTATTCCAGGGCAACTCGTTCCATTTTGAATTAAAATATGTGCCTAGCGACGTTTCATTACTGTTTCCGATTCTGTATTTGAGCTGAGCACTTCCTAGAATACCTACATTAAAATTTACACAATATTTTGGACGAGTAAAATCGATTATTAATTAATCGATCCCGAAATCTCTTTTATTAAGGTTGAGCAAGATTATAAATAACCCTACAATGTTTCAAAAGTCCAATTAGAAAGGAAGCATAGACCATGGAAGGTTCCGAGAAGGGACGCAGCTTTGGCTGTGATTATTTTTGTTACTGCCGAGCTGAATTAATGACTCTTTTCTTTGTTTTCTTGAGTCCAATTAAGGGAATTCAAAAACAAAAGGATGGACATTTCCGCTCATCACGCTCCTCATCGATTCATCCGGCAAAACATGTTACCAAAGTCTCATTATATCATCAACTTTCTCTTGCACAAACACGCTTTCACTGAAAAACAGATTTCCCTTAAAATTCTCAGAGAAATCAATAGAGTGTGGGGTTCTTTTTCAATGGAAACATGATCTTTCCGGAGGATTTTCCATCAGGAAATGTGTGGGTGGAAAACAGAATCAATCATCAGCTTTCCTTTGTTGCGATTTTTCTAAAAGTTAAGGTGTCAGAGCATAAGGGCTGCTACCTGTTCCCAGCTACATACCCAGTTCCCCTAAAACCGAATCTATGTTCTAGAATTTCAAATTTATTCTAAATTAGGAATCTCCATATCCAAGATACAAATTGCCATTTTTCACAGGAAATGTCCATCGACTATTGACGCAGGATCTATTTCTGTCCTTTTCCTCTCCAGTTGAATGGAACTTTGCGCTTGGGCTAGTTCGATTCGATGACATTCTTCAGAACATCGATGACAGCTAGCCAAATGACAAACCTGTCAACAAAGGGACATGACAATCTCATAGGGCGTTCCAAATATTTCCAAGTCTTCGGACACTATGAAGTTATCACCTTGAAGTCACCCTGAGAATTCTCTCTTTTAAGGTATATGAGTGTCTTGTATTTCCTGCAGTATTTTCATTTATGAGAAATTGAATAAAAATAAAAATTCCTTTATCTATCTATTGGCTGGTTTAATCTTGAATGTGACCACGACTTGTCAAAGTTGGTACAGATGCTATGCTTTCCTTTCATTCCCACAATAAGCTGAGAACTATGGTTCTCATTCAAAAATAATTGCCCTGTCTATTATACTTTGAAAGTCTCTTCCTCTTCGTAAAAGGAGAAAACTTTCACCCTATGACAGTACAGTTGCAACTGCCACAAAACACAACAGGGGAAGTAATTGTATTTCAACCCAAAACAAAAGACTTTTCCAAAACAAAAGTATTCATATCCTTTGTCCTCAATTGGAAAAACTAACGGCAGACCTGTAATAAAACATTCCCTAGAGAGAGCATGTTAGTAACATGCTCTAAAGTGCTCCTAGCTTTTTGAATTAGAAAGAAGTTTTGCTAAATCTTCTCAAATTTATGCGTCTCCTTGGTTTGTGTAAACAAAGTCGCCTTTTGGTGTTAAGTTTGGACTTGACTTTCTCATCCTTGGTTCTTCCTTTTCCTGGTTTTCTTCGTGTCGAAAGTGAAAGCAAAGCGGAAATTGAATATTCAAGACTGAAGTGTCTCCATCCTCAAGGAAGGGAGAAAGTGTCAAACAGAAAAGTTTTGAATCTAAGTCAATAAGTCCATTTTCCAAATAATGCTCTCAACTCGAAATCCAGTATAATAACAAAGTTAAGCCGATTGGAGCTGAATAATCAAAAATCCATCCATGCAGGGAAACACATTAGCCTTTTAATAAATATTTATTTTTGTCTGAAACTTATTGCCATCGTTTGATCTCAAAGCTCATTTGTCAGCAGATAAGCTGCTTCAAATAGTTTTTGTATCAGGAAAAATTTGAGAAATTGTTAAGCTCCAAAAGCCCTGAGCTAGCATGTTCGAAAAGGCGATAAGGATTCGGATTTATCTGACGACAGTGTCGAGAGCAACGCCTAATAAAAAGGGATGTGTCTGAATTGACTATTACTGGACTTACTTGAAGGCGGCACTGACATGGTGATTCTCCAAAACGGCTCTATCATTGTAAAGCATGGCGAGGTCCGTTCCGACATTGATATGGAAATTATTGGTCCGACCCGTGTGCTCAAAATCATGGATTACAGCCGCAAAAAGAAGAGCAAATATTTCTAAATCCGTGAGCGCGTTCTGGAGAGAAAAAAAGAGAAAGTTCACATCTGCTTTTCCCTTCCGTTCAAGTCACAAAGTGCACTGGACTGGAAGTCTTCCAAAGTCATTCACAGTGTACCAGAGACCACCATCACCCGAATGGATTTAGATTTATGAGATTCGTATTAATAAAAGGAGGTTATTGTGTGGATGATTGTGGAAGCACGTGGAAGGCACTGTGATGATCCTTTATTCTTCCACGACCTCCCATTATAACTTTTATGATTTCAAATGAAAATGCTTAGAGCAGAGGCGGAACAAATGAGTCTCACATTTATTCCACCACCACCACAATTCCCACTGGGGTTTTATGATTCCAAGCCAGAAAAACAAAAGGAATTTTATGGGCGGAGGAAAGGAGAAAGCGAAGATGCTCATATAATAACCCCAAGACGAGGAAATCTTTTTGTACTCTTGTCGTTCCATATGTTCGAAATTAACACCATATGCTCAAATATTCCTGGCTTATAGGGCCACAGTCGTAAGATAATACTATTATGAATGCGTCATAAAAGACCAATTATACTTTAATTGGAACACAAGTTTACATCCTGGTTTTGGCATTTTGTCCAAAAGGTTAATGGGGCGGTGGAGGAAACGTGTGCTCATACAAGAAGAAAATACATCCTATAGTTGATTTCTTCACTTCAATTTTGTAACATTTTATGCAATCGTTTTTCTATCATGAAACGTTTGAGTACCTGAACTCTAAGGTTAACGTTTTGAGACAGGAGGAGAGGAATTGGAGTCTTAAGTTTCAGTGAAAGTAAAAAAAAGACATCTTGGGAAAGTCACGTAGCATGCGGTCTCGATTGAAAGTGTTACTGTGAAAGTGAGCGGGTAAAAGCAATTTTTAGTGTAGAGCGGATGTCGACGACGGGTGAAAGTGGAAGTGGTTTTATTATCTTACCACAACGCCCGAAGATCCGATGAAGTAGTGAAGACTTTGTGTCACATCGGCGGCATGAATGTCATTATGATAAGGATTTCGAAGTTTCGTATAACCATATTCTACTGCTGAAATAAAATTGTCCAATTTGGCCAAATTGATTTTGAACTTTTGGAGAATTCCGTATCGGCTAAATAAGTCTTTCACGACGTACTTGAGACTATGATTATTTGATTTTTCATGAAGTTTGAAAATGTCAAAGTGCCAGTTGCTGATTTCCTGTAAAGAGAAGAGAAAGAAAAATATGAATTATCTGAACATCTTTACCGTCGTATTTTCCTAGTGATTTCAAAGTCAAGGGGAAAGTTGAGGGAAAGGCCGACGTGTCACTCTGTATTGTTCCACTTTTTGAATCCGACGACGACACTTCAACCTTTCCCTTTTGCAAAATACTCCTCCCTTTCTTCCTCTTACAACGGAAGAGTACTTAAGAAGGAAATTACTTTCCCCAAATAAAAATCCTCTTGAGCACGATGATGTGATGACTAACGATCTCCACACACAGAGAGAAGAAAACTTAAAACTACTTTTCGAAAATCTTTTGATAGGAATGATGCTATATGGTTTATACAAGGCTGCGGTGAAGTGGTTCAAAAGTCTTTCCAAAGTTCCAAATCCATGCTGACATTTGCATAAAAACGTCTGCACGGATTCTGTTTAGTATTAATTTCATTCGCTGTTGAGCTGCGGTGGGTTCATTGCTATAATAAATTCACAGTCGCTTTTCATTCCTCTTCCATTTGTCTCCATTCAAATCCTCCTGGGATATTTAAAAGTTTAAAACGAAACGAAAAAGATTTCTCTCTCGACTTGGGAAAGGAATTATGAAAACATGAACTTCAACTTGGAGAAAAGAGCAAGGGGTGAAAAGAGCACTTCAGTGAAAGGATTGAAATCTTCTGAATCCGGTAAGACAAATAAGGCAAATCTAAACTACTCCTACTCCTTGGGACTTGAAAACAATTCAGAGAAAGTGGCGCAGAGATGAAATCCAAAGAAATTGGAGAAAGTCCTTGGACTCTAGGACCACCAACTCTTTCTCTGAATTGACAATGAAGTCTTGAGAAATTAACCTTTAATGAAAGAAGCCAAGCCAGAAAGTTTTTATATGACGGTGGAATGCCCTTAATTAAATTAATTATTGAGGGAGAATGTTATCCTTATAAGTTTGATACTCTCCTCCCATATTCCACCGTATGAGAATATGTCCTCAATTTTGAATCCTGGAGCGTCAAATCTTTCTCCCAGCCACTAGGTGAAAAGTTTTGCAGAAGCCTTTAATTTTCTCTTGGAGAAGTTTCGAATTACTCTGCCGCTGAGNTCTTTCTCCCAGCCACTAGGTGAAAAGTTTTGCAGAAGCCTTTAATTTTCTCTTGGAGAAGTTTCGAATTACTCTGCCGCTGAGAAGTAATTCATCCGTTAGATTTTCTGGAGATTAAACGACTACTCGGCTTCTATTATGAGGTGAGTGTGTGTCATCTCACAAGCGTCAGAAAGTCACGTCCCCACTTCACACATATTAATTAAAGCCTGCAGTGTAATTAACACAAAGAGTTAACCAGAATTTGAGGCAAGCGCATAGATCCTTATATGAAAAGCCATATGACCGCAAAGGAAAATAATTTGAACATCTTTCTGGAACAGACTTTGAATTGAGCAAATTAATTTTTCTGGCTGACGTCAGTTGATTCTTAAATTTTACAGATCAAAGGAACAAGGCGAACATGAAAGTGGAAACGGGGTGCGTGGAGTCTTATCATCTCAGAATTCCTTCATCTTTTTTAATAATAACATAAATCCAATTCGTCCAAAATTTCCATATTTTATTATTTTCCTAAAATAAATCTCCGTATATGACGTAGCATTAACCGCAGACATAGGGGATTTAAGTCAGTTACGCTTTAACCCCGGGTTCATTCTGCATGAGTGCTATACTTGGCAAATACATATTCCGTTTTGACGCCTTGGTCTAATAGCTTTTAGCTACTTTAGGAGCCGGAAGCCAACCGGAAATGACAGCACATTTGGTATATATTGAAATTGGCGTGTGCTTACCTTTAAAGAGGAAGCAACTTCTGGCGGAATCTGAAGTGTATTTGAGCTTAATTGACGATAGAACCGATCCACAAAGAGTCCAACGCGAATTGCATTGGCAACTGATCGAAACCTTGGCCGAGGCTCAAGGGCTTTACTACGTGGTGGAAAGTTTCGTGTGAAAGTAGAAGCTAACCAGGCTTTGACTTCATCTGGTATCACTTCTTCTTCTACTTCTGATAATTCATGATCTGATTCTTCAGCGGAGGTCCTATAAATAATTAAAATAATTCAGTCTCCTTGGATTGATGTTTTGAAGTGAAAGCATAATGGAATTTAAATTAGGGAAGATGCAATTTGGAAATGAGAGAGTGCCAGAAAGGGAGAAAGTTTACTAAGAAGGGAGAATGTATCTCATCTGTCATTGGTAATTTCCGGTCTGTATAGCTAAATATTGACTCATCCATTAGAATCAAGGAGGTTTCGATCCCATTCATTCGTCCACAAGACCACACCAAAGACAAACGACGACATCAAGCACAATTGGAGCATATCGCAGCATCAGACAGGTTTAACGGTAACAAGGTAACATTAGAAGACATTGGAACAAGCAAGGTATACAAGAGATCTTACACGGCTCTAGCAAAGAACAATGAGGACACACGACTACAATAAAATCGGCTAACTTTCTTTCTAGCATTTCCTTGGATTCAGCTTATGCTATGCTACCGCATCAAGTTACAATTTAAAACAAAACGACTATAACTATACAAACTGCGAGCACGGTGGTGGAAACATGGAGAAACTCAGAGGAAGCCTGGAGACAATAAATCCTTGAAAGCTCATCTTGATGAGGCAAAAGGAAGGAAATCCAGTCTGATTACCGTCTGTGGTCGTTCTCCTTATAATACTGCAACTAAACTGTGAATTTGGCATCGCTACAAATTACCAACAACAACTATGCAAATCCTTTCTAGAGATTCGTGTGTCTGCCATAAATTTTGTCCCCTTTTCAACGTGCTCTGTAATTTAGCGGTGGGTCAATTTCATATGCATTCAAAAGTTTCATGTCCGATGTAATGGAAATCGGTTTGAATATGCATGCAACGGGGCGGGTTACATGAGCAGTCGATGCTCACTTTAATTTCGAAGTACATACTATCCATTGTATAGGAACGAACAGCCCGTCGCCATTTTAAAAGCACTATAGCTACTACTCCAGCCATCCATTCCGTGTGTGCTAAAGACTGATGCTAACTGAGAGCTCTATGCTCCAGCGCCTCCCTTTGAAAAGAATCATTCGTTCAGCTCCGTGCATCTCTTTTATATAGAAAAGCTTTAGACTGTGAGCTTATTTTTTGATATAAAAGCAAGATCCTTTGATGCTTTCACTTTTCTCCTCATATCTCTCCAAAAGTAATCTCTGTCCATTCATATGCCAAATTAGGCCAGAAACAATTTGGGAAAGCTGGTATTAGAAATGGCGAATGCGGTCGAACGAGCGCTCGTTAATATGAAATTGGGTTACGTGTTCCTCCTATTGCTCCTTTATATTTTCTGTCTAATTTGCAAATCATTTCAACACAAAATTGTGATTGAGGGTCTGCACTAAACGTAATGGAGAGCTAATGTGATACAATTATGGTGACTACTATACAAATTATAGCTCAAAGATTCTTGTTGTTTATTGCACGTGGACGCGTGTCGACGTCCTACTATTGCCTTTATACCGGCAACCCAGTTGCAGCATAAACCTATTTTCTAGAACAAAATAAAAAAAAGTTGTCAAGGATCAGTGGAATGCTTGGAACGTCTCATTAGAACTACGCTCAGGTAGATTTGCATAAATCTCCTACTTAAATAAAAATGCCAAGGCCGATCAATACTTTCTCATCGTATTCCACTGTCTCCCGTTTCTTGAAACTGAATTCCAATTCCCCATTGGAATTGAATACATTCCTTAGTTTCGTGAAATCTTTTGTTCCAAAGTGATATGCAAGGATTCAAGGTTGTTTTGATCAAGTCAAAAGCCATAGAGTGTGGGCTGTGTGCTTCGTGGAATGCTTTTACTACGTATACGTTTTTGCCAATTATAATTTGCGCTCCCTGAAATGTAAACTTAATTGTAAAATATCTGTGGTAAACAAAGTTCTGAAGAAAGTGCGCTTGCGCCTCTAACATTCAACGACATCGAGCTTACTCCACATTCACAAAACGGATCGTGCTGAGGAGGGAGCGGGCCATCGAAAGCTAACTTTTCTAAATTTTCCAAACTACTTTTGTGTGGAATGTGTCACGATTTCAACAACAACGGGGTGAAACGTATACTTAAAATTGTTAAGTTATAAACCTTGGTTCCTGAATTTCTGAGAGACGGTCTCCTGCTTCCGCATTGTCCTCATCATCCTCTCTGGAAAAGACGCAATACGACACATGTAATGAATTTAGTTCAAAACACAGTTAAAGTCACAAGTATCACATACATAAAAGTCTCATTCATAAAGATCTCATCGACGGAGGGTATTTTTGAGAGCAATGGAGCAAACATTATTCGATTTCGGAGACGAGTTGATGATGCACTACAAATGAACTCATTGGACGATAAGGAATGCGAACTAAAATATTCATCAAAGCAAACACAAATTATTTCCCATTAGTTTTTCCGTCGTCATATAATATTAATCATTCTCCGGGTTCATTGGAGGTCGGAGGAAACATTTGCTAAAGATCAAGATCAACTGGTTCTCATTAAAATGGCGCATTTAGCCCAAACCTGTCAACGGTCGTGGTACCATCTTGAATAACATCCAGGGCATATTGAATATTCCGCTTCAAAATGTCTGGCGTCACATCCTCGGCCACTCCACTGTTCAACTTTTCAAGGATTAGTTTCAGTCTTTGGATAACCGAGGCTTGTGAGAGGATTTCCAAGTCTTCCCCCAGGTCAATCACCGGGTCTTTCTTCCGCATTATCTTCAATCCGTTCGTAGGCTCATCATTTGCCACTGCAAATTCAAAAAATAAAATGTCAAATTAAGCCCGAATCCCTCAAGATCAAATTTTATTACATTTTAGAGAACATTTTTACACAAAAATTCACAAAACATCGTCGCGCAGTGGCATGCATTCTTACGTTCATTTCGCGCTCACATCAAGAGGAGGTTAAGTTTTGGCAGTTAAAAGCAGTTAGTTTGAGAGTGCCCCAGCAAGATAGCCTGTGTAAAGCGTAGCGATAATGCATAAAGCAAGCCTAATTTTGCAAGTGTGTCAACATACCAATCTGATAGGTCGCTCCGTCAATATGGAATGTTGCACTGTGACACCGAAATATTTTCTCATGTGACATTGTCTACACTTTGACCGCGTCCTTTGTCCTCACATAAACTCAGATTGCGGAGATCAGTTTACCATAATTTTGTTGTAAAAATAATCGTACATAGCCACTGACAAAAGCTGACGTGTGTCAGATGATTAGATAAATGACCTCAACACTCCGATGACTTGTAGCAATGGTTTCAGTGCATTTATTTGCAGTGATTGCGCTGTAACTGGTGCAAGGTTGACAAATTCAGGGATTTCCGGGTCCTTCTTGAGACCAGCGACCTGTATAATGATCGTAAAATTACAAACTGGGCTAGAGAGCAGCACACAGGTCCCAATTTTCTGACTGTGATTACAAGGAATCAGTGTAAGAATTTAACATCGGACTTCTGTGGGAGGATAAAAATGGTAATTTGCCAAGGTTCCGAGGGTAATAGGAGTTAAGCAGGGTCTAATGGGAGAGCGACGTGAGTTGAATGATTGAATTGTCGAATTCCCTACTGTGTAATCATGCGTTGTGCCAAATGATGCAATGGGATATCCACCACCTTATCTACCCTTCAGAAGAATGGCGAAATTATGGGAGGGAAACTCAAATGCCGATTCCATTCCATCCCAGTGGGAATTCTCGAAATCCATGCTATACTCTCTTTCACCAATTCTTGACTTTCACTTTCTTTTATCGCAACTCTCCCCACGTCTCTCTTGACCTGGTATAAAGTAAAAGCATAATAAAAGTATAACAAGCTCAATTACTCAATTACTCTCAATTTGCGTAATGAGAATTAATCTTATAAAGCTCCACCTTTGTTGTATTATTATAATGATTGATGATGAGGATTTGGATTGGATTTGATTTCACAAGGGAAAACTGCTGGGAAGGAGGATGAAGGGCCAGAAAGATAAAAGAAATCGGATTGCCTTCCTTTTCTCTCTGAATCAGCTTGCCTTGAGGGCCAAGTGAGGATGATGGCAGTGGCAAGTAAAATAACAATTGATCCGGTTTTCGTAGAAAAGAGACAGGAGCATTGGTGAAAGTAAATAATCCAATAAGCCAAAAAGAAGTCTCGAGGTGATGGAAATGAACTTTAGCACTCCTCGTCTGTACTGGGTGGTTTCCTTAGTCTTGTATTTTATTTTCTCGCTTCTACAAACTGGACTTGGCGGTTCGGTCCTAGAACTAACTCAAATTGAACTTTCTCTTTTCCTATGAATATTTTTACGAAACTCTTATTCCGTATTTATTACATTTCAGACAACACCGTTTCTCCGCTGTCCAGCATCCATGACCACTCAGGCTTGCTCAAAATTTATAACTCTAAAGGCTTTTTTCTTCTTCTAGCTTTTATGCGTGTGCAAGAGCCAAAAGTACCGGAGGACTGCGAGAATTGAACTCTGGAATTATCCCCAAGGGGGTTAAGGTTTCAGATAGTTTGAAAGTTCAATGCCTGTTGTAGTGTTTTAAATTTTAGATTTCGTAGAATTCAAAGGAAAGGGAATTTGTTTTTTATTCAATTTGTAGGATGTGCGCTCCGGTGCCCAAACGAAGTCAATGAAAGGATTCCCGAATTCGGATTTAAAACTCTCATTCAAATACTGGAAAGGACGCGGAGGTTCTGCGTCACGTGAAGTTATTTTCAGGATGGCTACTTGGCGGCGTGGGATTTTAATTTAGTTTGCCATAGGGAACATTCCGTCGTTCATCTGCCAAGGTATAATGATGTTGACGCACGGATTGTCCTTATGCTTTCACTCTTTTCAACAAGCTCAACTTTCCTAAAATTAAAATCCCTGCTAGTGAACTATCCAATAGGAAATGAAAGTGCGTACTTATTAGCGACTCGTGCTAAAATACAGAGTACCATGTACTTGCGCTCTTAGTGTCGAAGTCAAAATGTTGACCAGAGATTTACTTCCGGGTAGTTAATGGCTTCTGACTTTCTTTTCGCTGTCTCCTCGGTGTCCGCCCTCAGATTTTCACATTATTTTCCGGCCCAATAAACCACAGAAATGGACGTGATGAGCACGGATTTGACAACAACGACGAGCCACTCGCCCGGCTTCAACGACAGTTGTGCCAAGGAACGTCCGGGGAGTGATGATGATGATGAAATTAAGTGAGTGGGTTTGTCTTCACTAACTGGAACAGTGATTGACAGGCGGTTTAACTACTTTTCTTATGACGAGACAGGGTTGCACTTTGTTCCTCCCTGGACAAAACATGCTGACTGACTGAACCTAGAGTGAAAGTGGAGAAAGTGACTAGTGGTGGAAGTAAGGGGGAAGAAAGATTTCCATGGGAACAGTGAACTCCGTCGCTGGAAAAATGAAAGTGGCGATCTGAGGGGAGAAAGTGACTGACTGCTTGGGTTCTGTCTGTGCAGCTCATCGACAAACTGGAAGAGGATTTCAATCCAAGCGATATGGCTATGGTTGAATGATCTCTTCACAATCAGAATATAATAGGAATAATGAAATTTGCTGTAAAAAGTTTCAGGAAAAATCTGGAAGAGGGAAAACTTTCTATTCAACTGTACATTCAACTCTAGCAACATACTGTATCCTTCATTATTGGCATTTTAACATGTATTACGCACTATTAGGGCCTATGTCTAAACAAATTGGGAGAAAAATCAGAAACTATGTGTGCCAAGCCTTGCCAAGTTTTTCATTTTTCATTCCCCATTTCTGATGATTGTTTCAGTAAAACTTTCTCCTTGACACATGTGTTTGCATTTCTCATTTTGCTAGAGTGTGGCCGTGTGCACAAATTCAAAGAAAACGAAATTATTCTTTCGTTAAATCTACATTTTCATTGCGCAAAGTTTTCATCCTTCTCGCCTTCCGCAATTTTCCAGTTAAAGTTTCAACCGTCATGTTTGGCATTAAACAGAAACTTTTGAAGTCTCCGAATTTACACGCCTCATTTTCCCTACCGTCCTCTCGGATTCTTTTTCATGAATTCAAATATGCTGTTTTTCGTTTCAAATGAATCCATCACTTTCACTTATTTTTGCCACCAACTTTTTTCTTGAAAAACCAACTTATTTATTGGGGGTGACAAGATTTGCACTTCTCACGTTTTTGTAAACAAAACCAGCCAACTTTCTCCCATCGGGTGAAGCTCGCGATGTGAACTTCATCAAAGACAAAATCCTCCGTTCACAGCCTTTACCTTTGATTCAAGGAGAATTTTGTAATTAGTTTTTATACCCTCGCCTCCTTGTTCTTATTACAAATTAAAAAACTTTTTGCATAAAAACACACTCAATTTTCATCTACGCAGAGACACAATTTGCACTAGGCAACGAGCTTACGATGACTTTCATGTTTCAAAGACTGCCAATTTTCCCTTTTCAAATTACACTCGGATCAGGAGGCAACTATTTATGATGCTCTAATAGCACCGTATGGATTTTGTGAAGCGTGGTAACGTCAGTGGTAATTTCAGCTTTTTGGGGGCCAATGATGACTTATCAGGACTGATATTGGTTTATCGATTCATATTTTTCTCTGTTGCTAAAATGAACAAAAGGGACAAAGAGTTGTAAATGTAAATATCTAAGATTAGGAAAAGAAAACAAAGTATCATGAGAAAGCTGTTACATTCTAACAGCATACGGAGATAGAGGCGTGACGGACAAAAAGGACTTCCACCGAAGCGTGATACTTTGGAACTCATAGATCATATCCATTAGTATATAAGTATTAATTGGCAACTTTTATTCAAAGGTTGGTCTATTTCTGGCATGAATTGCTATGCATCACCAATCTAATCTAAAAGCCGATTTCAATATGCAAAGTGGATTAGCAGGTAAGCTTTCCTTAAGGTCAGGGGTTAAGGCAGCCTGAAAGCAATCTGAGAACGACAGCGGAAATTCGTGAGTGTTAATCTCCGTTTTGCTCCATATTATTGGAAGGCGGCGGCTGGAAGTAGGCAATCTCAAGGGCCGCAGTTTGCAACAAAAGCTGAAGGTTCTACTTTTTGGAAATGGTTAGATTTATTACAAAGCTATTGGTTAGCTTGATTTCAAGGATATGACAAAGTTGTTTCAAAGTTTTAAGCTAACAGTGAAAATGTATCCATCTGAAACCCAGTTGTCTCTCTGTTTCCTTAACAAATGTTTTGCAGCATTCAGACATTTATAGTAAACTATTAGAATTTTTCACCGGCCGTTTCCGACGCAGCTTAGATGGCGTGGAACCGGTCATTGTAAATGAGGACATTGGCGAAAGCCCGAAGAAAGTGAAAGCTGTTGACGGAGAAATGAAACCAAAGCGTATCGTAGCAACGACAGAGTTGAGAATGATCCTCTTCCATGCATGAAATGAGGCGTTTATGCAGATATCTCTTTCCGGATTTAAGATAAGACAGAAGTTGCCAAAGACATGAAAAAGGAGGGGACCAATTCACAATATGCGAAGACTTTCAAAGACGATGAGTTGCAAATATCCTTCCCACAAAGGAATAAGTTTTTCATTTTGTTTTAGAGAACACGCAAAGGAGAAATTCATAAGATAGGAGTTACACACGCAATGTGGAATTGATAGAGTGGATAGAGTCCATGGGGACCTTTCTCTTGCTTTACTTTCAGAACATGAACATCAGGAACTAAATTATTTCCGAGGGAATGCTGATTTTTGTCAATTCGATGATACATAAATGACAGTAGGAAGTACACTGGTTCGATTGTTCTGTGCGGTAAAGTTGATTTGCTTTTTATTGAAAATTCTATGGCTCAGTGAGTGTCAACATATGCTTGTAGACTCACGCCGAAATGTATTGGAAAAAGTGGAATTTGGAGAATGTTTCTGTTCTTGAAGTTAGAATTTGGACGAGCGTGCAAGTGAAAGCAATAAAACCAAACTTTCACTCATGGCTCAAGCCAACGGAAACCTGTGGCTGGAATGTGGTCACGGATTGGGTGAAGCGTCACTTCCATCCTACATTAATACCAGTGTTTCCCCTACTAGTGAAGTCGCCGCTAAAAAATGAAATGTTATCAAAGGAAGCTGATCATTTGGATTTCTAAAGGTATGATAACTCTCTGTGGGTTGGGGATGAAATTTTGAAGTCGATGACATGGAGTGCATAGCTCTCAAAATCTTGTCACAGAAAGTGAGACTTGTGAAACAGAATTTATAGTCTTGCTAGACTCAGACCTAATTAGTGACTGCTTTCTGGTTCCAATGAACTTTTCATTCAAAATAACTTTGCTATTCAAATGCTGTCGCTGTTTTCTTCTGCTTAGAAATCCTTGGGATGAACCTTTGCGCTCTTAAAATACTGCCAGTTGTTACTGGATACGCTTTTTGCTTTATTGAATACGGATGTTCCCAGCGGAACTCTTAGACTGGAAGTAGGCTTTTTACCTTGATAGATTTTATTATTTCCTACTGATCTCTTGTCTGGACGAAGCTCGATACACCATACAGGGATAAGTCAGAGGATGATGGAATGGGATTTGCTATTTCATTTGCCATTTCACCTACCATTTATATCCTGCTTTGCTCCTTGGAAAATGAAATCCCACTTCTGCTACTAGTGGTGTACCTTACTCTGAAGCCTCTTCGATGCTGAAGGAATTTCTGATAACTGAAGCTGAAAGGAAACCCTTCATCCAATCACACTTCGTATCCAGGTGGGAATTCTAGAAGGATTTCTTTCCAGAAGAAGGGAGTGATAAACAAGCCAAATTGGCATAAAAGGAATGAAAATCTCCTGCCAATTCGATAATAGTCAAGGTGTGTGTGTGCCTTTGAAAATATATCGAAAGGATATCTCATCGCTACATTGATCTCAAAGAGTCGTCACTGATCAAAGTCAGAGAGATAGATGTGAACTGGCATGAGAGAAACTAATCTGATTTAAAAGACCTGCGAATTCAATGAATAGAATTCAATGCTTCCCCAGCCGCGGCGGTGGCAGTACAGGCCAACAGTACAAGATAAACGTAGAAAAAGTCAACCTATAAAAGATGATAGAGAATCAAATGATACACATTCTTTATGATATTGCTTGCCTTAAATGTTTATTCAAGGATATCTGTTAAAGTTAAATAAATTAGGAAGGCAATTGACAAAAGTGAAAAAAAATTGGTGAAAGTTACATATTTAGAGTGAAAGCAGTTGAGAGTAGTCTCGTTTGGATCCGACAAAGAACATTTTTTGCTATAGAATTAAGATCCAGATCTCATTACGTGTTTTACAATATCCAATTCCCAGCTTAACCTGAAATGTCTTTACAAAATGTATTATGGGCTTTCATAAATTCGGAGCTGTGATAGGTGTTTATTGGCTCGTATGAAAAGCTGCACCATTACGATGGTTCGCTATGAAGTCAATTTGTGCTGATGATTTTGAAAGAGTTTCGTTCGTCATCATCATTTTCTGAATTTAATAATAAATGATGAGCTTTTGGAAGGGATTCACAAAAGCTTGTGCTTGATTGAATTTTCTTTTCGAGTATGAGTTCTCAACTGCATGTTTCAGGTGGATTATGGATAACGAACTTTCCTGTAAGCTCAATAACTGGCAGAACTAAGAATAAAACCCGCTTTTCTCCATTTTGGTATGACATGATTGATACCTATCCGCAGTAAATTGGCTGGTATAACTGGAATGTACACACAGACCAGGTGCTGTTACGTGGTAAAAGCAAAATGCACGACCGGTGAAAGCCATGAACGTGAGCAGGTGGGGAGAAAGTTGGATTCAAAATTGCGTTATCAATCTCTATCATTATGGAAACAAAGTGGCGAGACATGCCCATAATCTTACCCGTTTCCCGTTGTTCTTCTTCACAGCAGTCACAGACTTGGCATGAAAATAGGAATTTACGCACTTGCAACATTTCCAAAACTTCATTTGGTCCAAGATTTGGTCTTTCGTTTTGTTTTGTCTTTGACAATCGAAATCCGAATGGAATTCACAAAAATATTCCTCCTCTGACTTCTCTCGGGTGCATACTTGCTCGACTTTTCGTTCAGCACTGACAGACGACGCGTTTTTGTTTTGCAACTGTTACTTTACTCTTACGGGTATGTCTCTCTGAAAACTATATTTTCAGAAGACAAGTGCCAGAATTTTTGGAGAAAGTGTCAAAGAAAATTAACAAAGTGACAGCTACAAGGAAACACCGGTGAAATCTTGAACAGCAACGCAGCAAGGAATGGACTTCAAAGTTTTGGTTCATATCACACAAGTGACACTTTCAGTCTTTCTCAAGTTTTTCGTCGGCGAGAAGAAATAAAGTAAGAAATTTTTGTAACGCGGTGCTCTTGTCGTTCTTCCTACGCAACTTTTTCTTTTCTTCTGTCCGAGAAAGGGCAAGGAAAGTGATGAATGAAACTTTTAGTTAATGCCTGCCAGCTGTCTTCGTATGTCCAGTTTCTAAAGGAATAATGAACCAAAGATGAACTCGGTTGGAAATGGAGGGCTAAAAATCCTTCTCCATGTGTCTGCAAGTTTTCACCATTTTTCACTTGTACAGATAAAGAAGGGAATCGTCCGCTACCAATACTTTCTCTATACTCACTTTATCCACACAGTATCCATGTGGATTGGTTTCGTTCAGTCGTTTCTGACTCTTCGGTGAAATATGATACAAGATGATTAATTATGCAATTATGGACGATATTGAGAGTAGAATGGAGAAAGTCTGCAGAGGGAAAGTGAGTGATGAGATTCCAAACAGGGACTGGAAGGACGGTGGTTCCTGGAGACAGTCAATTAAGGAAATGAGATACTTGCTCAATAAAAGTCCTTAAATGGATACAACTGGAGGAGGCAGGGGGTGGCTACTTGGGAATTAGTTGGATCGAATTGGCCCCAAAGTCTCACTGATCTGGCTCATGTTGTAATCCAATCTAAGCATGAGGAACAACTTGCTCACCAAGACTCACTAATTGCTCTTTTATATTGAGACAAAGACCTATCGATAGCCAATGAGCAACTACCAATATTTACGGGTAAGTTTTTATCTCATTTGTCATGTTCATGCTCCTCATAAAGGTAAATCAATCAATCAAATTATACTCCTCCGTGACATTCCAATGCGTGCGTCTTCAATTTCCAAAAACTTGAGTATAAGGCTTTGGTTTCGAAATTACTGACCGTTTGCGTCACTCGACTCAGAGTTCATTCTGTCCCACTTTATTTTTACATCTGTAACTTTCTCCACGCAGATTTGTTTGTCTTTACGAATCACAGAGCAGGCGAAATTGTCAAAATAATCCCACTAGCACACGCAATCGTGGGGAAGGTGTAATTGGAAAAATAAAGGACTTTTTCAGTTCCAATAGAAAATTGTTCTATCGTTCCAACTTAGCTGAGTCGAGAGCGTAAGATAAAAGTAACAGAAGCGAAACTAAAAGACGGCACGCCTGACATTTCTTTTTGTAGTTAATTTACTTTTGCGCACGTCATACACTATATACTGAGCTGTTCAGTAATTAACTATTTTGTGGAGGTATAATAATAATTATCAGGAGGGAATACTAAATGGCTTTAATTAAATCCTTTTCCTTATACTTTTCGCCAAAGACCCACTGCTCCTTTTGTACTGTTAAGCCTTTAGCCTTAGGTGAAAACGGGGCGAGTGAAATGGAAAACGATTATCAGCCTTGTAGACGTGGTGTCATTAGTGACATTGTCATTGTCATTATCCTTCTCAATTTAGATCCTTTACGGCGTCCATGGATCGATCACAAATGCCACCATTTTCAGCGCTCTCGGCGAACCGTACCAAATCCCATTGATGGCTGAATTAGACACTGTAACGCTTTCTTTTCACCACGGGGATTTTCAATTTGAGTTCAATTCAATTCAATGAGACAGTTTGGTTTAAAAATTTATTTTTTTAATTAAATGTTAATATTTTGATACCCATGAGTGTCAACCACATTCCCTTTAAACAGAAGCAGTTCAAAGGAATCAAAATAGGGCAATGGGCTTCAGTGATGCCGGAAAGGAAGCGTAAATAAAGCAAAAGTGCTTTGTCTGTACGTGACATTTGCCTCTGTTTGTTTTACTTTATTTCGGGAAAGTGGTTATTTACGCAGTATACTGAAGGACTTTCCCCTTGGGCTTTCTCCTAGCACGCTCACTTATTTACACAATAATAACAAATCCACATGAACCATTTTTATTCCATTACAGTGTATTTGAAGAGGAAAGTGAAGCTGAAAATGCATATTTAATCTAAATTAGAATTTAAATTGGTTCAAAACCACAGCTATCGAGTGCTTCACTTGAACGTGTGTAATGATGAGGTTTTGTGGTTAATTAAAGCTTGCAAAACATTACTTATAAATGACCACTTCGGATTAGACTCATAGTTATTTGAGGATAATTGCTTTCTTGAAGTGTTAAACCATCTGCATAATTCAAGGCAGAACAGAATGGGTTACACGTATAATGGGATCGAAGTCAAAACTGTAAGCCTTTAACATTTGGCTAGACAATACATATTCCTTCCATTTATTTGTCAAATTGATCTTTCTTGTAGCTTAAGGAATTTCATGGTAGAGAGGGTGGGCAGGATTACAAGCAAATTCAGGCGAACTTGAAACCTGGCAAGCCATGGGTTGATCCCGATTTTTCCGAAAGAGACCCGGATACGTTGGGAAGGAAAGCATCTAGTGAGCTCATATTTTGGGCAAGGGCAAAGGTAGCTTATAATGTTGACCAATTTAAAATTAATTTATACCATGTTAAAATATATTCACATCACAGGAGGTAACGCCAGACCCAGTTTTTGTTAAAAACGAGGATTGTTTTGAAACACAATGTTCTCGATTTGACATCATTCAAGGGGCACTTTGTAAGGCAGAAGGATGACAGCTCCATTGTCAACTTATTTGAGTGAAATTTAATTTGGATGCACTTGACATTATTAGCGGATTGCTGGTTTCTGGTTTCCATTGACGTAATAGCTGAACAACCTGCCCTATTGGGAATGGTTGTACCCGATGACAATACTTTTGACAATGACAACTCCGTTTTCCACTTCCGGTAATGATTTTAAAGTTAACAAAGTATGTCATTCTGTCTGTTGAAAGTATAGATTTTGGCGAGCCGGAGTATGGGTTGATGTGGTTGTCGATGACCGTCTTCCTTGCATTATGGCAATGGAAGGAAACCGTATTGTCACCAAACTTGCATTCGCTCGTAATCGGGAAAATGAATTTTGGGTTCCATTGCTGGAGAAAGCGTATGCTAAGTAAGTGTCCTCATGCGCTGGACTTTGAACCACGTTAACCACAAATATGCAATTTCGTTAGGCTCTACGGTACCTACTCCATGTTGCAATTTGGGATGATTGGAGATGCTCTAACTGACTTGACCGGTGGCATCTGCGCCACCATGTTGCTGAGGTCACCAACTTCGGATTCGCCTAAAGCAATCCTCAATTTCATCGCTGATAACTACGAACGAGGGAGTTTGATCGGACTAGGGATTCTTATTGGCACCTCCGAGAGCGTAAGAATTTTCTACTCAGCGACATACACACACCCCTTGATCCTTTTATAATAATAGGCCGGCGAAGTTGGAGCTGGTGAAATTAAAATGGCAAACGGCTTGGCCCGTGGTCATGCCTACTCTGTCACAGGTATGGGTCAGGTCACTCATGAAGGAAAGCAAGTTCTCCTGGTCAGAGTTCGAAATCCCTGGGGAACGGAATTTGAATGGAATGGAGCCTGGTCGGACGGGTAATGCATTCGATTAGTTATATTGCATGTTTTGACATCGCTGGCTCCTAACCACAAACTCACTTAAAATGTTCAGATCGCCGGAATGGCAAAGTTACGATAAAGACAAAGTGGCCAGTCTTCGGCTGAAAAAAGGAGATGGTGAATTTTGGATGACATATCGTGACATGCAACAAAATTTCGATTTGCTGAGCGTGTGTACCTTGCCCGCTCCAGTTGCAAAGAACATAAAATCCCACAGTGTTACGCCACTGCTTTGGTTCGATCATGAATTTAATGGTACCTGGCTTGGTGCCGGAAGTGAAAACTTGGGTAATAAGCATTCAATAATTGGTTTAAATCACAGATACTTTAACTTGCATTCTCTGCAGTTGAGCTGTTCAAAAATCCACAATACATTCTCGACCTTACTGGTATCGAAAAGGATAAAGTGAGCGTCATCGTTTCAGTCTTTAACAAAGCCATTCGTTTGACTGGGAAGGACGTATTGCCTCAAAAATTCTTCCCAGTCATTTTTAACGTAAGGAAGCCATTACCTTAATTCAAGGGAGCAGTTGACAACTTTTTTTAAACTTACGACAGGTGAAGAAAACAGGGAAAATTACAAAGCGTTTCAAAGGAAGCGGAGTTGACACCTCAGTTATGGAGCAAGCGGCGATTCCACAGCCGGAAGAGATGCGAGAATCTTATGAAATCCATTCATTCCAAAATGGCCGGTACCTCATTATCCCAGTATTTGGGAAACGTGGTGGTGTCAAGGGAAACTTCCTCCTGCGCGTCTTCACGGACGGTGAATCAAAAATGACGGAGCTGAAATGAGATTTTCAACTTGAACACAATTAAATCTAACAATGTTCCGGAATAAAAGAGGTCGCATCCTGGAACAAGAAATGTCAAGGAGCGTTTTTTATCTGATCGTGTTGTTCTTCCGATTTCCTATCCTCCTCTGTACGTGAGCAAATCATCAGAATTGGATTTGAGGCTAACATTTCCGATTCGGCTACACTTCCTCCGCGTGTTGTTTTGCTCCCAATTTACGCTTGAAGATGTGCTCTGAATTCGAAAAGAGACTACTGTCGTCCAGGGTATTCACAGGATGTAATCAAATCCGTTGAGTCAAGTTCATAAGCACCACGCGGACGGGGGATTGAGAAAGCACGTTCTTTCATTTCCTCTTTTTTGGTGAATTCGGATGGTAACGTCTTAACATCCTCTGAAGGAAAGAGCTCAAGTAATTGGAAAGTTGTAGAAATCTACCGTCGTCGTCATACCCAATGCCACACATTGCGATAGAGACGCTTCACCGGATCTCCTAAAGAAAATGAGGAAATAAAAACTGGGTTTTCCTTTCCCTCCGAATCACTGGAGCTCTTCCATCTTGTCTATTTGAAAATCTCTTCATCTGCTCTTCCAGACATTTTTTCTAGAAAGAGAGCAAAGGTTTGTGAACTAATGAATACCTATAGGAAAGTGCAATATAAGACTTACCATCAAAAGACGCACTCATCCTATAGATCATATTTTTAATTAACTCTCCCTGCAAATCTACATTTAGCATAAACATACATTTTTATTTAGGAACCTGTGAATGTTTTTTAAACTAAAGGGGTCCTTATATTATTGTAAAGGATAAATGTGATCTAAAAGTACACAATGAGTAGTAATACAATGCAAACGCAGCAAGGTAAAGTAAGTGGATCATTACAAAAAAGGAGAGAGAGAGAGAACGAATTCTGTATACACACTTGAGGCTGTGGGTCTATTATATTCGATTGGATTTATTGGCCTTCACTTAATTCGTTTTGATTCGTTTCCGCGGTGGTCCAATCGGTGGAATCTGCTGAGTTGCCAAGGCTCTAAATGCTTCTGCAATTAAGTGTGGATGAGAATGTACCTGGAAACGGAAATAATGAAAGGTTAAATAAATTCCACAAGGTATAGAGGAAGATTTTAAACTCACCATGGATTTCCAGCCGATTGTTTCCATAACCTCTGTTGCATGGATGTTGATAAAGTCTATAGCTTGCGCCTTCAACTGATCGGCTGAGTGGAGATCGGCTAAAATTAATACTTCACTTGCAGTGTCGATTTGGAGACCAGTACAAAGACTCTCCTCACACATCACCTTCAGACGCTCTAGAGCGTATCTATAAAAATCAAATATATCAAATTTTACGACAATCCTTGGGACAAAAATGGGAAGGCTTGTGAGAGTGTAATAAAATCAAACTTACTTGTCGGCAGCAGCGAGCAAATCGTCAGCCATTTTGTCCAGAGCACTACTCTTTCCTGTGTAAATGAAACGAAGCATTTCTCGGAGGACTTCAACGTCCACATCGGTGATCTCCACTCTATTCTTTTTCCGTTCTTCCATTTCGTGTTCAAACATGGCAGCAAAAACTGGAGACCGTGCTGCAAGAACCGCCTTGTGGGCCTCAAATTCTGTACCTATAAAAACAAAAACGAGAAATGGTTAATTGAAAATCAATTTCATCAACGCTATGCTGATCCTGGTTAAAGACCTCGACTTAATTTAATTCTAGTCTTCTTGTCTATAATGGGGTTAGAGTATCAATCGATTTCCGATAACTTACCCCCCACAGCTAAGGTAACATCACTAAATCTTTGACTTTCGAACAGAGCACCAAAATCCTCGCTGAGTCGACATTCTGGCACTTTGAATTGTATTGCATTTGATTGTCCGCTGATATTGACACTGTCAGCTACGACGCTCACTTCGCAAAATATGGTAAGCTTATCATCCGGTAGGAGCCCATTTGCTTCATCCAGCAAGAAATCACGGCGTATAAATTTTTTGAAACCCCAATCTTTCCCTTGTACAAACCGGTAGGCCCTTTGTGACTCTGTAACAAATAAATGCAATTCATTGAGATAAGATTGAATTAAATATGTAATTTCGATCGGTAAAACTCACCCATAGCCTTGGTTTCTTCACGTTTTGCGTTCAAAATACTGAATTTGAATTTTGCTCGGACTTCCGACTTGTTACAACTGACTAACAGAAGGTATAAGCTAAGGTAATCTTTGGATTCTTCATCTAATCCTTTGGGGTTGACGCGCAAACACCACTTCAGTTTGTCATTGGCTCCTGCAGAGAAGGTACTGGACTTCAACACTTCTCCCATTTCTTCTCGGCAGAATGAAAAGTTATTGATGGTCCACATGTAGCTGAATTTCACAACCTTCACCTGTAAATAGAATAAAAACATTGTAAATCCAATTAACGAGTTTCTCCACGTGCGCCGTGAAGCTCCGGCCACGGATCCCAAACTGACACTATTCCCCTCAACGAAACAGGCTCTATAGTTCTCAATGCAATGAATGAACTAGCAATTGAAAAGCTTAACGTCAGTGTTTCACACGCAAGCAGTTTAGCGTAAACTATCATTACATTAGAATAACAGCTGACTCGGACACTATGTCGACAACCCTTGTTTTTAAAAGTAAATGGGATATCCGTATCCAGTGAAAATAGACAGTATTGACTGATACGTCGACATACCTGAGTGTAACACCAGTTTTCTGCCACCGGAGTCGGTGCGTCGGGTCCTCCAGGTGTTGAACCTTGAGGGGGTGGAGGCGACGGTGCTCTAGAGCTGGGTGCTTGACCTTGGTTCGATTGGGCCATTTCGTTCCTCTTCGAGTCAATTAAACGAGGCCTAATTAGCTAAACCCTTGTTTTTTAACTAAACGGGGCGAGACATATGATGATTCTAACACTGACTGCTATGCTGACGCGATTGAACGAAAAGGTTACCCTTAATTGTACTTTTAATTGTAAATATGTACTAAATAAGTCCCCTCTGTGAAGGTAATTGAAGAATCTAAGATTTCACTTGTCTTTTGATAAGGAATTTAAATCGTTAATTCCCCATTTGACTCCTTTCCTAATTTTCTAATTTGGGAGGCCAATCTCCTTCGTGTGGAGAGAGCGAAGTGAATTTCTCTGCTGCTCTGTATTGGCACTTGCGTACTCTCCAAAACACAAAATGAAACACCGCGGACAGACAACAGCTCAAGGACCAAACAAAAGCAAGGTTTACATAATTTATTATAAAAAGTTATTATTTTATTTATGCTTAATATATTAGTTGTTAAATTCTTAATTTTTTCTCAATTTTTTCACTTGATCACGCTTTTTAGCCATGGAGTTAATGAAATATTGGGTAATTTCTAAGGGATATTAGGAATTTGGGATTTGGGGAGCACAAAATTAAACCCAAAGTTCAGTTTGCTAATTACTAATATTAATTATATATCATATATTATTATATTAATATTATTAATTATAATTATTATTAACCTTATTCATATAAGGTGTATTTAGTGACCCAACTGTAATTAATTTTTATGATTCTCGGAGCTTTTTAAATAAACGAATTGAATATGAATGAATGACGATTCTAATTTTATAATTTTATATTATAATATTATAATCTAATTTATAAGTTTATAGAAGAAACATAGGTTCCCTTTATTATCCTTGGTCGATTTTTTGAATTATTGTAAAGCTTTTGTTCAGCTTCTATATTCAGTAGAGAGGTACATGTGTTCAGCGCACAAAAACTAGCAAAATTAGAGTAACAAACGCTAGCTGGAATAGCTATATGAATACTTAAAATAGATTTTTGATAATGAACATTATAAAATTATTAAAAGCAACCCTTTAGTAAATATTTATAAGGCTAACCATAAAAATAGAATTTTCTAATATACCTGATAAGAATACCCCATTTCCTATTATCGATGTCCATGACCTACCACTGACCTTTATTTTAGTTTAATATTAGTTAGCCGGAAGTGATATCTGATGCGATGTCCTCGAGCCTGTATGAGCCTTTGTGTTTCCTTCTGTCCGTGGTTATAAAGGACAAGGCTAACCTCATCATCACATCCTTCCCTTGGCCCCGCCTACGCGACACACACACACACAAGCCACAATCTCATTTCATCTCCCATGGTTAGTTCACTACACGCTTCATTGCAAGTATAGTGGGCACCTCAATGCTTAGTAGACGCTGATGGCGACGCTGCTGAACCCGGAACAGTTCCGAAGAATTCCTAGAATGAATCCATGAATCCCAGTCTCAAGGGCAAAGCGTGGCTCAAGGTCATAATTGCGGAGGTCTTGTGTCAAACCCAACCGTCGGCATTTAATCAACTCCACCTCAAACGTTTTCAAGCTTTCTTCCTATCTCGCTTGCGCTAAAATGATAATGTAGCTTACGAAGAAGCTTCTCTGTTCCAAATAAATGAAGAAAGACAGAAAATTGCCTCATTTTTAGGACATTTTTAGAAAGGAAAAACCTCCAATGTGCGCAGCTCTCCCTCAGCGGTTGTAAACAAAATTGTCAGATACGGAAACAGCTGATTTGTAAAAACAAAATCTGTCTGAAACATTGATCTCCCAGTATAACCACCGAACATTAGAAATTACAACTAATTAATTACTCGGATACTCAGAATTAGAGGCTGGACGCATTTCAGTAGGTTTGGTCAGCTTTATTTTATTAGGTTTTTGATAGGTATCGACGATAATCCAAATCCTGTGTTCTGCTGGATGTAAGAATGTTTTCCAGCTTACGGGAAAAGCTTCATAATGTCCAGGAAGAGATCACTAATGGGTAAGGATTAGACATTCGATGTTTGTTGACTACATTTCATAAATGCTGGTCTTGTAGATTGAAAAATCTGAAGATTGATCGTCACGGAATAAGGCGGAAGTCGGAAACTACTAAGCAAATCCTAACCTCAAGTGGGACACCAGTCAACTTGGAAGCTGGTGCTGAACTTATAGCGCATTACCAAAGATACTGGGCTGACATTCATCGAAAGACGGAAGAGACAGCTAATAATGCTCAGGTTAGCCTTAGCTAAAACGTTGACATTACAGTGTAGTTCATTGTTCTTCCTTATGGCTCGAAGTGAATGACCTGATTGATTTATTGCAGAAGGCGGCGGTGATTGTTTCAAAGCTACACGGAAATTATGAGCAGCAATGGGACAAAGTGGGTCAGTTATCCGGAGCACTGGCAATAATTCCGAAAGTAGTTCATGGGGTTCAGGAGGTGTCAGACTTAATTCGTAAGTTATGTTCATTCTACTGTTGACCTTATTAGAATTTAAACAAGGAAATGGTTAATGACTTTTAAAAGGTTAATGACTTCTCAATGGTTAATGACTTTTTCACAGTGAATGTTCAATGTGCCTTTGATGAAACGGAAGAAGCCTTACTTTTGCTGGAAAACATGATAGAGACTCAGGAACTGAGGGAAAAGGAATTGGAACATCGATTCCAATTGGCACTTTACAGAAAGAGACAAGAGGATGAACTTGATGACCTTAAAGGTTATCCCTCCATACGTTGATGCAGGGTATACATGAACGGGATTAATTTTTATTACCTTCGATTACAGTGAAGCTGACTAACGAGCATTTCGTCAAAATAAAAGAATACGAAAAGCGGAAGTCATCAGAAATGAAAGTGAGACAGGCTGTTTTTCAGGAAGCTTTTGAGAAGGACCTGGAACAGTACAAGGAAGGAAGTCTAGTCTCTCGTAAGTGTTGGGTTTTGAACAATTCCACTACATTTTGATTCAATTCAATTTTTTTTTTCGAAGGGATTGATTCAAAAGCTGAAAAGGCTTCAACACCCTCGCTCGAAGAAATTGAATTAGAGGAGGATACTGGCAACTTGGAGGAATTCTTGGCAGATACTCTGGAAGACGACGATATTGAGGTTACACCCAGTAGTGGCGGCACTACGAATGCTGCGGAAATGCCAATACCCGGAATCGTTACTGGATGAGTTCGGAATTTATTATATTTTTTGAGAAGCAAAATTGTGATTTGTGCTTAATGCAGGCATCGATTTTCTACATTCCATTGAATAGGAAATGGAAGGAATCACTTTCATATGTATTAGAATATTTATAGCTGATTGATTTCACTTCAGTGCCTGCTGGGAATTACAGCGTTTGATTTTTTACACGAGAGATACTAAAATAAACTAGTCTTTCTTAAAGTTAATTTTTAACCCGTGCTTACATAAATCCTGTTTTCATTTTGTCTTGTACGTTTCGTACAAGTTTTTAGGAATTTTCCCAGCTGAATTAAGTACTTCTATAAGCTTCACGCGTCCATCTGGCAGGGGAAGTCCGGGGCTGAAAGAATTTAAAAACAAAGTTATAAGTAGCAAAGAATTATTGTTATAACTATTTACAAATCCTTACGGTTTTCGAAGCAGTGCTGGTAGGAAATGCTCAAAGTAATACTGTTTCCGAAATAGTAACATTTCTGAAATGGCTTCCGGTACTTTTTTGTGGGATTCAAATGACTTCAGAACCATTTCAATGTGTTGCTGAATCTGGAAACCAAGATTTCATTTACGAACCTCGTTTAAATCTACCATATAATTGACAGACTCACCGGATTATTGGGGTTAGGCTCATATCCCATAGCTTGCTCAATTGCATAGTACTCGGAGATTCTTTCTTTGGAAATATTAACGTAAGTGGTCCAAGTAAGTCTCATCCCTGCTGGAACAATAGGCCAAAAAGTCGTATGAATTTGGAGGAAGCAAACAGGTTCAATCGGAACCCAAGATACGAGGACAGAAACCAAGTATTTGAATGCTTCCGGCGAACTTGCTGGACTGGTGATTTCATTCCCAAACACGCTGGAGTACCATTTTTCGTACAGTCCAAAGCCTTGAGGGGAGATTAAGCAGCAATGTCGAGCCAAAATGAAAGCGGCTAGAATTTCGAATTCTTTCTTGTTACTTAATCCAGAAATTATGAGATCCCGGATAGTTTCCTTGAGCATTTGAAACAGGTTTGGAGCCAAATATTCACCAGACGCGTTGACGGTGATTTTGATGAAAAGGAGAAGGTATTCCCAGTTCACCCGGTGATCTTTAATAAGTTTTTGTATCATCGCAAGAACATCACGTTTCTCCTGTGGTGGTTCGCTGATGAACTGAAAAAATCCATGGGAATTAACTGCAAAATCAAATGCGTTTTAGAATTACCTGATTCATAGTTTCAGAGATTTCTGGAGTGTCATCGTCTGTAGCCAGCTTTTCCTGCTGCCGTAACACATCGTATGGTGTCAACAAGGGTTTCTTACAAAGAATGTACTCCAATTGCTTCAAATAGTATCTTCTCTTAATTGAATTCGGAATTGGCACTAAATCATCCGTAATGGGAGGAAATTAAACAAAAAAGAAGATTATATAAAAAGTCTTTTACCTCCTTGAATCAGTTCCAGTAATAAATGACGAGTAATGAAAGAACAAATCAAAGGGTCAGTCGATATAAGTCGGCGAGTTATTCCAACTAGGATCTCGTCTCCAGTTTTCCGTATGCTCAGTAACTCTTCATTAGATGTAGGATTGCAGTACGTCATCACAATCAGCTCTTGTAAGAACGCCCGCAGCATTCTTGTACCCTTCTTCACGTAGCTGTTTGCAAACAAATAAGGGCAGAATGCAAATTCGACAAACTGGGTGGGAGTGAACTGGTTCCTGTCTGGCGGCGTTATGGATCTGAAAGTTAAATAATTTTCTCCATAAAAGTACACCGTTGGGTACTACTAATGGGCTCGCTTACCTTATTTTCATCATGTACGAACTAAATTCAAAGACTTTGTATTTACTGCAAGTAAGGAACCAGATTAATTCCAACGACGGTAACTCGACCTATTAGAGGAAATCTAATTATCCTCTATTATATAGAGGATCTATTTTATTAAGGGAAACTTTAAAATGAAGATTTCATCAAAAAGACCCTTATGGAACTTACCCTGCTACAAAATAACTCCAGTAGCTTTCTCCCATTTAGTCCAAGTCCAGGTGTAGCTTGAGCTAGGGAGGCAAATGTAAGGAGTCCTTTGACAAACGTTCTCTCTGTCGCTGCGACAATGAAGAACTTGTTAGGAGATGCATCTGGATTTGTATGTATTGGAGCTACTTCCGATCGGAGTGCATCAACGATGTATATCGGTACATAGTCTTCACGCAGAATTTTTTCATCCAACTGTTCGAGATTCTTCTCCATTTGGTAGAAAAAACGGGACGGATTCAAACTATTCATCATCAATTTCAAGAATCAGACAGAATGATCGCAGACAGGGAACCTGCAAGACATCGAGATGCGTAACTTTAAAGTAAACCATTGCATTGTATAAAATAAACGTCCAACACACCCTTTGCCCTTAACTTCCGCATTTCCCCTTTCTCCCATCTGTCAGTAAATTCATAAATTATTTCTAGATGACTATTAAAGTACTGTACAAACTCTTGAACTTACTAACTCCGGAAGCTAGGCGGTTGACCCGGGTCTTCTTAGTTAGTTTGGGTGTAGGATCTCTTCTTATTATGTACTCTTAATTTGGCATTACATATTCTTTTTCCGTTAAACATTGACCTCCTTCCTTCGAATCTTACATTCTCCAACCAAAGAATCCGTCCGTCCGTTTTTCGTCTGTTTACGCACGTCTTCTGAGGTCACTTGTCGCTTCCTCCGCTCACACTGCCGCTCTGCTGAAACTTTTCCCGCCAACTTCGGGGTCTCCCTAAAACACTGAAGTTAAACACACTCTTCACATCTGAACATATTTCGGAGAAGAATTGGTCCTAGACACTGTTCACGCTGTTGGATATGATTAGAAGATCTCAATGATTTCCGCTTTAAGTTGAAAGGTCAAGCGCATCCACTCTACTCCTTTCCACCTTTTCCCATCAAAATGTTCCAAGACAATGCCTAACCAGCATTGAGTGTTCAGTGCATTCTAACCGCCATCGTCGAAAGGTCAAGTGCACCCCTGAGCTACTTTCCCCTTTTTCGGTCCAAAATGTCTCCAGGCAATCTAGCTTATGCTGCTTAGGCAGTGTCCAGCTCGGGGACTATTTATGGGGAAAAATGGAAGAGTATGCGTAGAGTCAACCTGACCTATCCACTAGTGGGGTGGTCATTAGGGTCCCGCCCAAACGGTGGTAACAAGTAACAAGAAAGAGGTTTTGTGCAAAATTATTTATAGAAATTATAAAATTTATATACGAACTCTTTGCTCCTTTGTTTTATAACAACTGTGATTTGTCAATTTCAAATCTAAAAATTTTGCACAATAACTTTTCAACTTTATATTTATAAAAATAAACTCGTTTCATAAATTCATAAAGCAGAAAAATTATGAAAAATTCAGAACCGATCGAGGAGAGTTCTTGGCGTGAGAAAATAGCACAAAGTCCACTCGAAATCAAGCCACTACTGAGTTTTAGGGAGGCCGTAAATGAGTGTCTCGGAGTGCCTCGTTTTGAGGCGCAGGATCAGGCGCCTTTTCTGTGCATTCAATTCCAAGGTTTTGCAAAATATTTATAAAAGAAGTAGTGAACAAAAACAAAGGAAGTTTTCACTGCCGTCGTTAATTAGTTTCAGTTAATTAGATTTCGAAGAGGACCACTGGATCTCCTACTAGACGACGTGCACTAACTGGTATGGTTTACTGCTAATCAGATCAAGAAAGCAGCTCAACTAAACAAAAGGGTGAAGAATGTCGTATCTAAAAACACAGCTGATTAGCCATTCTCAGAAGGTATGTCGCCTTTATAAGGCGGCATTGAGGAATGCCGAAAGCCATTCCCAGGAAAGGTAAACACAACAGTTCATTACATTAACCTTTTATTTATATACCTAGTGTAAAATCTAACAAGTTACAAGAAACCATGAGGCGTAGGGTCACTGCTGAGGCCCTTCATTATAAAGTTAAGGGCCTCAATTTGGTTTTACTAATCCCTCATGGTTTTTCGTAACTTGTTAGATTTTACACAAGGTAGTTGTTTACGAGTTATCCACTTTTATTGAGTGAAGCGCGGTATTTTAACAGAATAATGGCTGTCTTCTTTTTCTACTTCATCGTGAATTTCTTAAGTGCCATATTAGTATTACACAATAACGTTCATCGTGATATATTGAATATTCGAACTTGTCAGCGAGCGCTAATAATTAATAAAAAAAAACATGGTAGAAAGATTAACACTGGTCATGTTAATTTCCTGTCATTTCAGGCACATTTATCGATTTCAAGCTGTTATTCTGCGAGAGCGTTTCGAAGAAAACCGGAACATACTAGACATGCGAAAGGCAAAGGAGCTTGTGGAATTGGGACAAGAAGAACTTTTCCGGCTTAGTCATTATCAACCATTGAAGTGTAAGTCTCCGGGGACCTCTTTGTTCTCCTATAAAAATTCAATTGTACAGAAAGATATCTGTGTATATTTTTGCATTCAGTTCCCTCGTCCCCCGGAGGAGTTGCCTACGAGCGTGAAGTCCAGTCACCGGATTGGGTGGTCGATTTTTGGGATCCAGCGGAGAAAGCCCAATATCCCGACTACTTCAAACGACGCGAGGAACGAAAGAAAGAGTACGTCGCAATGTGGGAAAAGAAATATGGAAAATATGATCCGGACGCTGATCATCACTAAAACAGTGGGCTTCGCTTTCCCAATTCGTTCGACCTCCGTAGTCCACATTCAACTCTGTAAAAAGTCGTAGTTCGATTCTAAAGATACGATTCACCAAAACTGAATAAAGTCAAACTTGAATCCACGATATTCTTAGGCAAACTTACTCAATTTAAAATCCTTGCTTAACTGCCTACTTTGTTTTGACAACAAAAAATGAAGCGGTAGCTACTGTAAGACCCTGGTTTTGTCAAAAATATGTGGATTTTCCACTCCCCATGGCTGAATTCAGGTTAATTAGTCTGTGGAATTGGATTCAGCTACTATGTGAAATGATATTTCCAAGGCTCTCCGAAGCGCCTTTTCTCGGTCTAAAATGATTCTTCAGGAGCAAGCTGAGATGAAATGGTTCCTTGGATACCATTGGCACAATATCCTTTTAGAAGGATTCAGATTTGCACTAATTAATTCCTACAACTAAGCAGTGATCATGGTGTTCATGTCATCAGTCTACTCACTCAACCTGGGCCATAAGATACTCCCAGGTATCTAACTAAAATTCCAATTCTCGTTTTATTTAAGGATAACTTCAGTTTGAACAGGGATGGTGGCTGTGGGTTCATTCGATGGAAAGACGCCAACTTTCACTGCAGCCAGTCAGGGGGAACGCGTAAATGCCACTCCAATGAACTTTAAGTCCTTTTCTGACCTTGACCTTTCAGATCCTCCTGTTGGGCCTGAGTAGCGCCACTGTGGCCAATGCAAAGTCAACTGCACGCACCGGAAGCTACGCAGCTCGGACGGAAGACATCACTTTCCTCAACATTAATCAGCCAATCTCCTGCCTCTGCGCTGGACCAATTGTCAAGCATTCTGAGCGATCATTCCTCTTTGTGGGGACAATCTCCAGTCTCTTTGGATACGACGTGGAGAACAACAAAGACCTCTTCTACAAGGAGGTCAGCGGGTCATCTGTACCCTTCTGTGGAAGCCAATTCATGAGAATATTCCTTAGGTCTCTGATGGTGTGAATGTAATCACGACAAGTGAATGGCGTGACATTCCATTGGTGATTGCTGGTGGGAATTGCTCCCTTCAAGGGTTCGACGTAGAAGGAAATGACTGCTTCTGGACAGTTACTGGGGACAATGTTGGCGCAATTGCTATGCTCGACTTTGACCGCGACGGAACGAATGAAGTAATTTTAATTTATTAATTAAAGAATTATTCCATGTTTAATCTTTCCCTTGCAGATGCTGGTGGGTTCGGATGATTTTGACATCCGGGTGTTCAAGGGGGACCAAATAATCGGAGAAACGTCTGAGACTGACGCAGTGGTGGCCATCGCGCCCCTCAACGACTCCATGTTTGCTTACGCCCTGGCCAATGGGACAATCGGAGTGTATGACAAACTGGATCGTTTGTGGCGGATCAAATCTAAGAACGTGGCCGTGTCCATTGTTGCCTTTGACTTTGACGGCGATGGACTCCCTGAACTCGTCACTGCCTGGAGCAACGGGAAACTGGACATTCGTCAAATACGGAATGGAGAGGTTGTTTACAAGGACAATTTCAAGTTCCCACTTGCAGGATTGTGCACCGCTGATGTCAATCACGACGGTCGCCTCCATCTTATTTGCTGCGACGTTGAAGGAGAGCGTAAGTGCAACAGTACCCAAAAATCTTTGTTAAACGGTTTTACAACTTTGGGATTTAGTGAGAATTTATGGCACGGCGGCACAAGACGGGAGGCTCCACCACATTTCGCCAAACGTTGAGCAAGAAGCTGTGCGTGAGCTGAGCATGAAGAAGCATCATCTCATGCTGGAACTTAAAAACTACGAAGTAGGAAGCCTCAGGAAAACTTCGTCAGGTGCAGAAGTACCTGTTCCAGCGACGGAAAAAAGAAGCGTCGGAGCCATACCGGTAACCAACAAACGTTTGTGTAAAGAACATTTTAATAGTGCTAAAACTCATTGCAGAATAAAACCCAGTTGCAAGCTTCGTTTGCAATTAACGTAGGGACAGATGACATTCCGGTAAGCTGTAGAACGACTCGTGACTTGATTTGTGTGTAATTTATGCCCCTGTGAGCAGCCCTTCATCGAGATATCTCTGACGACGAACAACGACACGGTGATTCGAGCCGCGTTGCTCTTTGCCGAAGGCATTTTCCAAGGGGAGTGCCACGTAATTCATCCAAGCATGGACAGACTCAATTCCAGCAGAATCACAGTGCCCTTGAAGCCCCCGAAGAATTGTGTAGTTGACCTCCACATCAAGGCATACGTTGGCTACAAAGATACTAAACACTTCCACGTCTTTGAACTCACACGCCAACTCCCACGCTTTGCAATGTACGCACTCTGCAAGGAAGGACAGAAAATGGCAGAGTGTGGAAGCTACGTGAAGATCCCGATACAAGAAAGACCGTCACGGGTACGGCCGCAATTTTAAGACTTTATGATTTTTGATAACTGTGTTTTAGATTGCGATGTGGGTGAACCAGAACTTTTTGCTTGCGCAAGAATTCGACCAAAAGTCATCGTTCACAGTGTCTTTTGTGTCGCTTCGAAACAGCGATGAAATGGTCATGGAAGTGGATGGGACTGGAGCCATTAAAATTAAGACACATGATATGGACTTTGCAGGTGATTTGGTCCAATCCATTTGCTCTTTCCTCAGTGTCGCTGATCTGGAGGTAAAGTTGCTTTTATCAGTTTTTAAAGATTACTGAATTTAAACTTATTTTGTAGACAGAGGCTAATTTCCCTGAGGAAGTGGCACAACTGGAGTTGATGTTGAAAGCAGTTTCTGAATACCAAGAGGCAAATGAGCGTCTTGGTGCGGACATTGCTGACCAATCGGCAATCCTCAAAACGCTATTGATCAGAGCCGAAGACGCAAGGATCATTGGGGACACGTAAACGTCCATGCGTAGTAAAACGGTTTTTAAAAACTAACTTCATAAAGTGTGTTTTTAGAAAGGGGATGCGTCGCTGGTACACGAAATTGCATGAAGTGAATAAAGGACTGATCCTACAGCACCAGATTCGATGTACGACGAATGAAAATGTAGTGGAGAGCATAAAAGCAATCAACCAAATCATACAGAGAGGAGCTAGACTCCGGGGTAAAAATAAGACATTTAGAAAAACTGAAATCTACTTATCCTTACTACTGTTTGTGTAGTTGGTCGACCAAAAGCAGAGGTGATCACCGCATGCCGACTGGCGATAAAGGAACAAAACTTTGAAGCACTTTCCAGGATAATCAGTTTCGGAGCTTCAAAATAAATTAATAAACCCAGATTTACTTCACCAATTAACTTATACAGAAGTCTGCTATAATCGGGAGATGGCCAGAAGGTGCCTGGAAGTTTGGAAGAGAGACTCGAGATTCCTCTAGGCCATTGAGAGCACTGATTTCCCCTTTAGTTGGAGGTGTGTAGAAGATGTATGCATCCCTCGAAGTTGATTACGATCGTGGGGACTTCTGCTGGGAAGGCAGTGGCCAGGCGCAGGCGTGGAGATTGTGCTCAAAGGAAATCCCAGGCACTTTCTCAATGTCGTCTAAAAACAATTAAAAAATTCGAGAACAATGTTTTTTGTAGGTTCTTCTTGAATAACTCTATAAGCTAAATGACCGGATCGTAAATAACAGGGAGCAACGTGTGTTCATAGAAGATTCTATGAACAAGTTTGTTGCTATTTGAAATGCTTACGTGTGATGTCCAGTCTTCGTCATCTTCCTTTGTTCTTCCCCCGGTGGCCAAACGATAGGATCCAAATGGTGGAGTGCAGTTGAAATTACCGCAGAAAATCAAACTGACACTTTTTCCTGGATGCAGAGAGTTTAGCGATTTTAGTTTCTCCTCCAAATAGCCTATACACGTCATTGCTTGCAATAAACGGATGTGATCTGCATCCGGCTTGAAGTAAAGGTGGGTATTGGCTGATAAGAAATAAAAACACTAATTACCAAACGAAACGACCAATGAGAACTCTGCGTGCTCTTAAGGTGGCCGGAATTGGGATGGAACTGCTTGACAGACGTCGGTAATCACGTCGCTCTTACTGCCTGGGAAGTCAGGTACATTTTCTATAAGGCTTTCGAGCTGAAGCTAATTCCAACATTCCAAGTTCCCGTTTTTCGGGGTAAATGGAGAAGACCCAGATTCCAGCCTATGAGCGGTCTAGCGGTCTCTTGGTCGACGAAAGTGCCGAAGCTTGTCTCCATCCCTCCGTCATTCCAAGCCTTCAAGTCTTCCAGTGCCGGCTCGAAATGAAAGAAACTGAAACGACTATAAGTTATTCATAGCTGTTTAGAATCACATTTGTGTTGAACCAAGCTGTGAATTGCTCAATATTGATTGATCTCTAATAACGCATTGTCTAGTGTCAACATTAGTAGATTCTCGTCACTTTCATTTCATAGGATCTGTGCTACTAGAAACTAGAACCTCAATTTTCACTTTGTCAATTATATATTAATATTAAAAACGGTATAAGTTGCTTAACTTTTAATTACAATTGGAAGCCGTTTTTCTCTTCCACAGTTGCCTCACTTTCCCCAAGTAAAAGGAGCGCCCCGTAAGGGCGCGCCGGTCTCAAAATGTGAATAAATTTTGCAAAAAGTGAAACTGGGTTTGTTCGGTTTCTTCTTTCAGGGGTCAGGTCAGATCCGGGTGAAGCGTTCCAACATTCCAAGGTTGACAAGTAGCTCATCGGTAGATTAGGTAAGTAGTTGTTATAGAAAGGTCATGCTGTATACACATGGCTCTGTAGTCTCCCTTCAGGGGGACGGCGGTGTACGTTAAGCATTAAGAAGAGCGTGCGCGGGTTAAGTCCAACTGTCCAACAATAGCAATGCCTCATGCCGATTTGATCTTTCCCTTCCCTGAACCTTCCCAGAGTTAATCTAATTTGATTTTGCAGGTGGAAGGTTGGCTGAGCCTCGGGATACATACACTGCTTGCTATTCTTACCGGGAACCGGAATCTTACTGAACGTAATTTCTGTTTGGCATTTGGTGCTAGAAGCTAGACTACAAACTTTCCTTTCGTTAGGTAAACTACATCAGGATCAGCACGTTTTAGCTAAGCGCGCTCCTAATTCGGAAAAGTAATCACTACAATTTTATCCACAGTTGGCACCTGGAGAGGATTAAGAGATTATGGAAGAAGAACATCACATCCTTGACGGGAAGAACAAAGATGACTTATTCTGTCCCAACTGTCCTTCCAAAATTCTTCTATCACAAGTTGGGACTTTCGTCAAATGTGAAATTGTAAACTAGGAACTGTCATAATGAAATGCTAGAAGCGGATTTGGACGGGAATATGATTGTCATCTTGATTTTTAGGAGTTACCAACAATGACGCAGTTGAAGGGTACGACTGAAGTCAAAACGGATCTGATCACGGCGTGCTTTCAAGTCAATAATCCCTGGCAGTTTGAGAACGTTGGTTTCTCTAAGGTTGTGGACGACGTGAAGTATTTGACATGTGCTGACTGCGAATTTGGCCCGGTGGGATGGCAGAAGATCCCGACTGGACCTTGCTGCGTGGCAATCTCCCGTGTTCGCAATACTCTTGACGCTGCTCTTCCTCAAGGAGATGTTCCAGTGGATGAAAACGCTAACTGAAATTAAATTCCAGGCTGCTAATCGGTAAATTCATATTTTTCTTACAGACATGGATGTTTAAATGACGTTTTTCTTATGATTGAATAGCGTGATAAAACATCCGTGATATTTTCCAAATTGGTAAGGAATGCCGCAGCCTTTATTTATCTAATAGAGTTAATATTTGACGGAAAGTTAGGATTATATTGCGGTCCTGTAGTTGGCTTCACCTCAGTCAAATAAGTTTATATTTAGACGTTTCCTTCTTTAATGCCGATGACCGTGACCGCGCTTTTTCTAAATTAAAATTAGAATCATACGTTAAAATTGTAATAATTTTTTATCACCAAATATACTTACCGGTTTCTCTTCTTCCTCTGGCACTTCATCTTCTTCCGGTTCAACCGCCTTGAATTCTGGGTTTTGAAGAAGTGGGTTTTGGTTAGTAACGTCATCCGGATTTGTTAAATAAACAGTTGTCCCGCTGCAAATGTGAATATGGTTTCCTGAGCACCCAGCTTGGTTCACCTTGGCATCTTCGTAACCGACTCCATTTGGTGATCCAGCAGGTCCAGTTCCAAACTTGTTGAAAGACCCGGATTGATATGCGGCAGGATCTTCATCATCCTCATCGTCAGCAAGTTCTTCTGGGGTTTCTTCCTCATCCTCTTCTCCGTTTTGGTTTTCATCTTCTGATACTTCCTCCTCGCTCTCCTTGTGGGCTTTCTTGCTCTTGTGTTCTGGGACACCGTAGAACTTCTTCCTCAAAATAGGGGCATATCGCTTCACAATCTCGTTGATAGTATTGTCCTCTTCTGCATCGGAATCGTCGGCGTCGGCTGGTACTTCAGTCGGAGCAGCGACTGGGGCGACAGTGGTCGACGTTGTAGTGGCAGCAGCGGCAGCAATAGCTGCGTTTTGCGCAGCAGCAGCGGCCATGATTTGGGACAGAAGGAATGATTTCTTCCAGAGACCCATTGCTGGGAGCATTGGCATTGGTGGAACTGCGGCTGGCAATGGGGCAACTGCTCCTGGTGCTGAAGCTGCTGGCGCAGCGGCTCCAGCGGCTGCTGGTGAGATCGCTCCTGCTGCAATTGCAGTCATATAAGACTGGAACGCAGCTTCCTTCTGAGCTTTCTTCGCTACCTTGGCTTGCTTCTTTTCCTCCTTGGCTTGCAACTTGGCCTGGTATGTCATTAATTTGAGCTTCATGAGGAGTTCAGCAGGAGATTCAGTTGCGGCTGCGGCCCCTGCGGGTTGAGCTGCCACTTGTCGCCTCGATTCATCATGACCGTGAGGAAGTGCATTTGCTAAATTGAAAAATATCTTATTAACTTCCACTTTCAGAAATGCTTCTCGAGTGATGCTAAGCTACAAGATATCCCAATCTAAAGAAAGCTAACGCTGCCTCGGGGACAATTCGCTTACCGTAAACGCAGAGCAGGACAACGACACAAAGTGTAAGGGCACGCATTGTGAAATGTTCCGTGGATACTGACTTCACAGGAGGACGACCGAAAGACTACTGGCTGGAATAAGTAATTTTATGTAGAATGTGGTGTCCCTGGGAGCTTAGGTTTTCTATGAAGCAATTCATCGCAACTGGAAAATTCAATCCTCATATTAAAGTGATCTGGAAAGATACTTAAGCTGATCATCCGAAGTCCGTCGTCGTCGTCGTGATCTGCTAGACTTCATTTGCATAAGCGGAGATTAACTTGATAAAGCCATTCCCCTCGTGGAGCGAATCGATCACTTTCGTAAGGTCCAGAATAAAGAGATTTCATCAGGGGTCCAGTTCCTGCACAGGTCAACTATGACACATTGAGGCGAGGAGCATTTGGAATTTTGAGAGAAGTTTATTCAGTATGTATACGACTATCATTTGCTCTATGGCGCATGCGCACTACTCTGACTTGAGACTAGCTCCTTGAAACTGGAGAATAATCACTTCGTAGGTCACAAGGGCCGAGATCAGCGTGACCATGAAGCTTTTGCTAATGATGAAGTAGCCACATCCAGAAATACCGACCGGTGTCGTCACAAGCTGAGACACAAATCGACCCATCTGCCAATTCAAAGAGATGCAGTCCATTGCATTATAAGATAAAATTATGGAGGATTCGACAAAGGCTTACGACAAGCAGCCGGAATTTACTGTCCGTTGTGTCCAAACTTGACGACCAACTGTGAATTAATTTCAACCCATCATGAGCCTAAAGTGTGAAACAATTTTTTTTTAATTAAAATCTCATCTAAAATAATTACAAAATACCTTCTCGTTCAGTCTTGCAGCCAAATACGAAGGGGTGAGAATTTTGACCAGAATCTGGTAAGAAAATGCATAGAGAATTTCCAGTTTGACTGTGATCACTGGATCTGCCAAGTCGTCCGAAAGTCCGGTGTACAGACGGGTGAAGAGGTAGCCAATATTAGCCACATACGTCAGTAGGAATAGCGGAGAAAATAAATTGTTACAGAGCTGTCAAAAATTCCATTAATTTTAGACCGCTTCATTGCTAATTGATGTTTTACGTCTTATGCCATTCTACCTGGACCAAATGACAAATTTCTCGATGATCACATCTGAGTTGTTCGATTTTAGCCAATGAAAGTGGCCTCCCTTTGTTCTCCAAGATGGTATTAAGCCTCATAAAGAACCGACCAAAGACAACAGAGACAAGGGCCAATAGGATGTCAGCAAATCCCCAACCCATGTCACAATAGATCTCCTGCGGGATAAAGAAGATAAAGAAACAAAGAAAAATGTGATTACAACCGCGCTTGCGCCTTTTGCACTCACTCCAAAGAAAAAGAAAACTCCGCTGTAAGAGCTTCCCCAACCACTGGTGAACTCGCTGTTGAAGGATCTGAAAAACTGTCCAATGCCTATGGTTTTTCCCTTGTGTGCTAAATGGGAAAAAAACGCTTTTTTACCTTATGATAAATAGTTAAGATTTTGTAATTTGTTTTACCAACTGAAACAAAGTATAAGGCATTTCCGAGCAACTGTGCAACGGTGAAAAAGAGAAAGAGGAGAAAGCAATCTCGGACGAGGCCATCGGGTTTCAATCGGTGACTTTGATGTTTCTTGCACATTTTCTCAATTCGCTTGCAAGAATCCAAAAACTGTGGTAGTTCTTTGATCTTCCATGACATGTAGATGCCATTGGCGACAGTATGTCCGTAGTAGATTACAGCATTAAGCTTTTTAATTAACTCATCCGTAGTTGCTGCCTTTTGCGTTTGCTTCACTGCATTTCCCAACATGGTTAATTGGATCAGAACAGCCACATATGTCATGATCCAAGATGGATGATACAATCTCGCCACGAACAGGTGACTCCCTCGCCGAGTAATTGGACACATGCCGATGAAGCGGGAGAGCTTGAAAAATGGCCACAAGCAATGAAGCGTTTCCGTAGCTTCCTCGTCTTCCGATGCCACCTTCGTGCTGAAGAGCTCGAACTTTGTAAGGTCATAGCTTTTGGAGAGTGACTGAATTGGAACTACTGTGGATTGAAGTTTACGAGGCACACGCAAGTGCTCGCTACTTATTTCACCGCAGTCGTTCCTTTCTCTTTCAAATGGGTAAACAAGACCTGTCATAAACAATTTGTAAATATGGCGTGGATCAAGTCGAGAGAGTTTAGAGTTTGTGTCTGAACTAGAAGCCTCTTTCATGTCGAGATTTACGATCCTCACTTTTAAAGCACCCCCAGGCCCAGGGCGAGTGCTTAATTAATCATTATGGGGAAATAGTGTAGTGGGATGATCACTTGATTTCTAATGGAAAAAGTTTCAAACTTCCTTCACCGGCGGAAAGCTATTAAACTTTGGAACAGTTTCCCTGCTACTTCTGAACAACCCAAGCGACAGTACCTCACTGACGTTCTTGGAAAAGTGACATTCAAGCGAAATACAAATTGTGGCTTTATAATCAATAGAGTAATCATAAAAATTCCAATTTCCGAAGAACTATTTATCATGTAAGCCTCAAGTTTATGGGGTGAAGTTTGCATCCGAATCACACAATGTATTGACAGCTCGCCTTGGGTTACAACTTTATCGACAAATACAGGCTCGCAGTTGCCGAATGGAAAACCAACAGTCTCTATAATGAAATACATACATGAACGTTCATAAAATGAAACAAAAATGAGGAACATTATGAGAATAATGGAAGAATAACAGAAAAGTTAATCTCTGCTCAAATCTTAGGCATGTTTACTGAATGTAGTTGAGCAAACTCTGACAAAGTAAAGTATGCTTTATTTCAATCATCGTCAAAGTTGTTTCAGCTGCCATTATTAAAATGTCACTCCAGAAAAAGTTTAAACAACTGCTTTTTTCATTCACGAATCTTTTCTCCTGAACTTTCTCCTGCCAGCTAAACAGATTCGGCAACGCGGTATAATGGGACTTGGTCCACAACTTTTTACTTGGAAACGACGTTTTGACGCACACAATAGCACCTTCACTGGTAACATTTAACCTGCCATAAACAGGCTCTCCCACTTTCATTTTGTAGCAGAGTGTTTTTCCCTGTGAAAGGTAACGACAAAATTCCTTACGTCATATGGAAAATTTCAATCAAATGATAAAAAATATTCGTCACCTTGAAAGCCGTTTGAACGGCATGAGCAGGAACTTTGGTTGTGTACATGGTTGACAATCTTCTGATTTAATTATTGGTTAAACTGTACCCGAGGCTTCAAACTTCAATGGAAGAATACGCCAGCTTAAATTATGAATGCAAATAAGCTTGTTCGTTTGCCCTGCGTCTGCTCAAAGCGTCCCAGTTCTGGATTTACGCCGATAGGCACTTGAAACTCAGCAGAGGGTGAAAGCATACTTTCTCGACTCACCGAATTTGGGACGGTGGTACCTGTTGGGCTAGGGGGTTTGTTGGAACGCTGCTTGCCGTTGGATCCCTTACTTTCCTTTGTCGCTTCAGTTTCCTTTCAGTTCTGTTAGAGTGAAGATCCAGGGAGAAACAAATACTTTCACTCTAAGCTTAACATGTGTGAACTCAGGCATTAAAACCAACAGCAAATAAGATTTCGGGATGACCCGAAGGTCATCTAATTTCTGCGTACTATGTGAGATAATAGTAGTGATAACAATTTTACTCAGATTTCGACCAATAGGTTCACGAACTTTAAGTACCAGTGAAAGGGAACTTGCGGTGTCAGATCTTACTGGACAGGGAACTGAGCAAGCAATTGGAAATGAAAATGAGACTCTCCGAACAGGGTATGAAAATGACCCTTGTGACCTTTTCCTGGAGCATCCAGAAACAGACGCTTCCGCCATCCCCCTCATTCAGATTTCGCATTATGTGTTTGATGTGGCAAACGGTGTTGTCCCTGGAGTTACCTATCAAGGTAAGCAAAGCTGCTCTTGCATTCAATCGCTAGGCACAAGACAAAGGTGGAATCCGAATGTGACTGTAATTACTATTTATTATTTTAGAAGTTATTAAATCCAAAGTGACACTAACACGTCCAATTTTAAAAACATGTAAAGAAGTGGTGGACGTAGGGTGGACATTTTAATAAGAGACTTCCTACACTGCGCAACAAGTATATATATTTCGGGCAGTAAAATTTTTGAAGAACAAGTTTTAGAAACTTTTCTACCATCATTATTTTTGCTCGTTTGCAAATGTTTTCGTAATTGATGACGATTCACAAAGAACCGTGTGCTACACGGTCTTTCCAGTCTTTCCAGTCCTCTTTCTTAACTGTCTTTGTATAATAGCCGGAGCTATTTCCGTATTTTTCCTATATATTCAACCCTGTGTCATTTGGGAAGTAGGACACACGAAACTCTCTTTTAGTTTAAGAAGTTTCCTAAAGCATTTTGCTTGATGTGAGATTCAACAACCTGATTAATTGATGGACGTGTCCAACTACCCTCCTTTCCTACCAAATTATTGAGTAGGTCGTCCAATTTTCCGATGTTAGCACCAACCCAGTTGGACAGTGTGTGGCCTTTGTAATGGCCTGGTAATGCGTTGATGAAGAAAAGAAACTGACAGTCTTTCATTGATTTTCACTTTCCCCGTTACTTTCCCCACTGTTCTGAAGAGGCACTCAACTTTTTACGACGTTGTTCTTCCCATTTGAATGCACGCTTCCTCATATGTGTGCAATTATGATTTATTTATTAGCAAAAACTACCCAAAGGTACCCAAATGGCTAGCTGTGCCTATTCACAAATAAGCTATAAAAATTTGTGTAATATCCTCATATCATCCTGATTATATCCGGATAGTTCATTTGTAAAACTTTCATGGGGTTCATTATGGCTTGGAAAGGAGCTTCAAATTAATAAAGTACCACCCTCAGAGAAAGTCGAGTTGGAGCGTGATTGTTTACTTTCACTTCCCTAAATGTGAGAGTTTTAGGCCATAGTTTTATTTACCCTATGAAATATTCAAGGTATCCGAGATGAAGTTTGACCTCTGGGAAATTGAAAGTGAGGAAAGTTCAAGGGAAAGTGTTGATTGGCTGATGAGATGTGCGAGTTCGGAAATTGGAAATTCTAGAAGCGTGTAGCAACAACGCCACTGGCGGCGCCTTATTTCAGTACTCCCTATGTTATTATCTTTCGGATGACTGTGCCAACTGCGCGGTTATTGTTCATTGACTTTGTTCCAATCATCCTAAAAGTAGAAAATCGTTAGATTGCATGAGAGATTACCATTATCCAGACCATCATCTGCGGGGAATTGGGTGAAGCTCTTATATTTCATTTGACTTTTGTTTTCCTTTAGCCAACCACCATGAGAATGAGACGTAATGAAATTTTAAAGACTATAAAGTCTCAAGTTGCAAATTGACGCGTTTCTTTGAACCGATGTTAATGGTAGGGCCGTTTGATATCGAACGCAAAACTTGGCCTTTGTTATTGGCAGGATATTCTCGCACGCAACAAGGAAAGCCTCATTGGCTAAAAAACATGTCGGAATATAGTAGAATATAGTATAACCAAGCATCGTTGTAATGATCACCTGAAACATTTATAAAATTCTGACGAGGGTAAGGAAAGTAACTTTGTTTCACATTGTTGAAATATACAAAAGCTGTGAAACAGAATTCTCGGGAAACATTTTACTCTCGAAAAAAGTTTTCAAGGGCTCGAAAAGTTTCATGGACAAGTCACTTTAATGTCGGAAGTGCTGGTTTTGTCATTCTTCGACATGAGTATAAGAAGTTACATGATATGGAACACGGTGGAAATTAAAAGCACCGCCCCCGTGGCTGATGAAGCCGGAGTGACTCTCCGATTGAAAAATTCTCGTCATTTCAAATTCAATCATGTTCGTTTTCTTTTTCCGTAAACTTTATAAGCTTAAGTAAACGGTGTGGCAAAATAGTGGCTGCATCCTTTTGTTATATTTTAGCAAAGTTTGACAGTCTCGTTTCAAAGTATCATCTTACGATGACAATGAAAGGGCTCGAGTAGGAGCTTAATTTTTTTTCAAGTGACAGTAGAAAACAAAGGAACATCTACACGACATGTTTTAGGAAGGGCTTCTTTTGTAATTTTATTTTGGCTGAAGGACAGCGTCATAGAAGTCAATATAGAAGAAACGTGAGGTCGCTTTTACCTGTGTTATGTGCGACCAGTCCCTAGAGAAGAATGGTTTAATACTGTAGTAAAACGGTCTATGTGGGTGCACTTAATGAGAATGACAGTCCTGGGTAAAGGTCATTCCTAAAATTTCCTTGGACTGTCCTTGCATTAGAAATGGATCCAAAGGAAATGAAATTTTCTATTGAGCATTGAGCAGCGGGAGTTACTCAATATAGTAAATGTTTTATTGATCGTTTGTAAGTTATGAATTCTGATTAGATACAAAAGAGCCCTATGGGGTGACATGCAAAGACGATCCAACAGACTGGACTGGACATGCCAGTCTTTTGTAGAGCACAGGTGCACTAAAGTAATCCTTATGGGGGATCGGACTCTATCAAAATGTAACCAGGATGGCCCATATGGTTACGTATAAAAGCATCTTCGATCGGAGCCCTCTTCTCGTTCCTCTACTGCCATTTTATGATTGGATGTTATGATTGCTCCCAATGCCTCGTAAATCAATAAGAATGTCTTTTATTTTCACCTCGACGCCCCGATGATTTGCATCCTGTTTGGAAAAGTTGTGCTAACAAGCTACTACTGGATGAATTTAATGGTCTCTTTCCCCCGACTTTTGAAAAAATAAAAAAGTTGACAGCCAATTCTTTCAAATTTGACTCTGCAATTTAGCCTACTTATGGATTCTCTGATCATTCATGCCTGATTTCAGACTCTTCAACAAACGGAAAATTTGGAATGCTTTTCCAATCCTCCGGGATGCTTTCTATCCGAAGAGTTCTTCACACACAGTGGAGATTCCTTTTCCCTTTTTATATTATGAATTGTGAATAACATCGGAAACTTAACTTATGCTTCAGTAGTAGCCTAAACTACAAAAGAATTTTGGATTTTCCAGAAACCCTCAAAATCCATAATGCGTACATGAGGATTCCTCCAATCTCTTATTACTGCGGCGTGCTGCAACCCTACTTGAATACGCTTCTAGCAGCACTCACGTTCAAGGACCTCCATTTTAATATGAATTGTAGCTAAATTAAAGTGGGCTTTTATGTAAGACGAGAAGCATCTGATTTTCAAATATTCTCCGCTAAATCCCGCTGGCATAATCCATTTTTAAATTAATTAATTTTATGCACCGTATTCGCATTAAAACTTGTTGGTAAACGAAGACAGGCGTAGGATGGCATTAAAGCATTCATTACTACACAAACGGGTTTTATTGACTGAACATAATGTCAATAGGATACGTCATCAACAGCCAACAACGGCAGGTGAATCAAATCTGAAGAGTGACGTGGAGACTAAATATGTTCTGATCACGAGTTGATCCATTATCTTATGGATCCTTAAAGAATGTCCGAGATAGCCCTTCTTACACAATATTATGAATGCTAAATCTAAATTTTTGGAATGAGACGTAATACCTGCTTGCGACATTTATTATTTAAATTACTCGTGAAATCGATTAGAATCCACGGTGTTTTAATTAATGGCCTGGGACTATCGATTTACCCTTTTGAATAGCAAAGAAACCTATATTGGAACGCAACTTTATATATCTTATTCCTCCCTGATGAAATTTTTTCCGAGTGGTTTGCTCATTTTGATTTTGATTGGGCTCATGAAAAGCTCAGCAGGTGACACTGGATCATACCGGGAAGCCTAAAAAAACCGAATTGAAAGCCGACATTCATCCCCTCGGCAAAGCTCTTCCACAGTACACTCCTGATGAGCAATGAGCTGATGGAAACAGTTGGATTCCTTTTTTTGTTTCTAGACAGTTATCAACAGATAAAAGGAAAGAAGGTCGTAAGCTTGAAACCAAAGAGAAAGAAAACCTTTTGTGTCCCCAAATGATTATTTACTGGGAGGAGCCAGAGACTGAGAAAGTTATGAAATGATGAAAGGAGAAAGAGTAGACGAGGATTTCCATGGAGAGTCGTTGATTTGAATTAATCCGCCTTCTTTTGTCTTTGAATTAATTCCAGTGAGCGTGGATGTCCCTGTGGATCATGAGTTCCTGCTGGAGTACTGGCTCAGTCTCGGTGGTTCTGTTGACGACAGTCACCTCCATTACTACCCCAATTCAAATAATAAAAAGAGACGACATCAGAGAGATCGGAGGGAAAACCAATGGATGGAACTCACCCCCCTCACCCCGTCAGACGTCGGAACAACGAAACCCGCACCTAATCCGCCAATCACTTGTTCTAGAAACGCCATTGGAGGAATTCACAATGTCTCTACTGGATCTAATCAAGTTTATTCTTTCAATTGGTTCATTAAAGCCAACCCATTCCCAGCTTCACCATCTGCAATTGTTGTCTTCAGGTGAGGCCGCAGGAGAATTGGGATTGCACCGTGACATCTTTGATTGGGTCATGCGAGGACATTCACATTTCAAAAGGATTAAAACTTAATTTCCTCATGGAGATGATCCCATTAGGATCATGTGCTTAAAACTCAAGCTTTTAGACACTTATGTGCAATTAAATTCATCCGCTACTTCCCCTTTGAAATAAATGCAGTGGGCGGAGGTGGAAAACTTTAAATCCGAATTTCAAAACGGGACTACAACCACCACCATATTGACTCAACTAAAGAAACTTTCATTGCTATTGAAATTCAGATTTTCTTTTACATATTGAATGAACTTTGCTTAACAAATAGTTTGTATAAAGTTGTTTGCCTTTAATGTGGGGAATTCGGAATTTGATATTCCTACAGAATACGATATCTTTATAAAAGCAAAAGCCTGTGCCGAGTACATAATTTGAACACACCACCTACTGCTCCCAGAGTTTGTTCAGAAAGTCTTCCGTTTGTTTACCGGTGTGTGTAATTTAATTAAGTTAATGCATTCGAGACGAGCAAAAAAGAAGGAAACGAGACTTTTCCATCGCTTGGCTGAGTGAAAGTGAAGGAGAAAGTTTTAATGACGATGATGAGCCTCTCTCGTTTTTCTTCCATCGATTCCCAGGCTAAAGTCCTACTCTAAATTCCACACACCTGTTCCGCATTTACCTTAAGCAACCGTGTAAACTACACAGAGCACGGTCCTTTCCGACGCCGTGACTGGTGGTTAGCTAAACGAGCTCATATGGTTTAGCGTGGGGGGCTTGCTGTGTTATTAAAGTAGCGCAAGATTGATAGGCAGATTGGATAGGTGGATTACGAGGATCAAGTCTGATCACACAGCTTGGAATAAAGTTACTTTCGTAGTAGCTAGATCAAACCAAAGTGGCACGTCCGATTTGACTTTCCTCAATGAGAACTTGATACCTTAACCTGTTTACGGGTAGAAAAGCAATCACACACACAGGCAGAAAGGAAAGGCTTTGACATCCCCAATGTTTGGAAAAACCGACAGGTTAATTAGAATAAGGACACATAAAATGGGGAAAAGGCCTTTTCCTTTTCTTTGAAAAGAGCATTAAGGCTGACATGTTTCTCCACAAATGATAATGCATTTCTTCTTTTTATAATTTCCTTTAGGTTGAGATTTAAAGCCATCGCTTTTATGGGAGCTTCCGTCTTTGAACAAAGTATCAACACAAATGTTCTACCAAGTAAGCAAAATATTTACGTGAGAGAGAAATCCTTTGATATTCCTGGAAAAGACTGCAGAAGTTTTTCAAAAAATAAACCCCACGACGTTTCTCCTTAAAAGACTGTCTTCAATAACGCAGTCATGAATCATGGAGATGAAGAATGGAATAGTGTGGTGCAGCACTTTCCGAGAACCACAGAAAAATAAATAAATTGAGAGTCCTTTTACTACATACGTCGTGGTTTGTTTCATCCTCTGTTTCAGGTTGTCATCATCTGGTGAGAGTAAGCGGAAGTGAAAGTACAAAACTGACATTATCATCCATTTGGAATTCAGATGCGGAAAACGTAGGACTGAATTGTTCCATTTTGCTCAAACCGCCTCCAGGATTTGGTCTTGAGATCCGATTGATGAATTTAAGTGTCTATGGAATTCGTGGCCTCTGTAAAGGACGATTTCTTCTTTTTAATAATAATCATATAGATCTACTTTCCCAATCATCCTCGTCTCCGGCTCGCTTCCAATTGGCTCATTATGACACTCAAGAATCCGAGTTTCCAACACCTCTGCAATACAAATACTGCGGAAAAATCGAAGACTACTCGCATGAGGAGAAGTCATTGACCTTTCCTGCTTCGAGAGTTAGCTCCTCCCCTCCAAGTCCTGGTAATGGGATCTTACTAACAGTTGACCTTCCTGGGTTCATCAAACCCAAAGAAACGTTTGCTCTACAGCTTACAGCAATCAACCCTTGTGAGAAAGTGTTCCTTTCAAATATCACTGGGCAACTGGGATATCAGAAAAGTGATGGATTTGGTGGTGTGAGTTCTTGTTCTATTGTGATTCATGTACCTTATGGCTACACCATCAATGCAGAACTTCGAGTCGTGACGCCATCCTTGGAGACGTCGCCGCGTGTTTCAAATGACTCTGTTCCAGAACAGCATCGACAGACAGGGATTGGTGATAGGAATGAAACCAAATCCGAAACTTTGGATTCAGAGTTCCAGTGTATTTTGAATAGTCGGAAGCCTACCGTAATTACAGAGAACCGTGGGAGTGGTGATCAGTACTTTGTTTTTCACGTGGAAGAACTGCAGTCAGAGACAAAAGGAGCCGAAGTTGAGAACCACAATAGGATTTTTTGTTTGCGAAGACGACATGATGTCATCAAAGGCGTCATGTTGGAACGGCGTTGGAAGTCAGTGGGAAACCGGATGCGGATTACATTCTCCCTAGATCAGCATTTCCCACAATTTGAGCTGTGGTACAAGGGAGAAAGCTTGCCGGAGATTCGCCGTGATTGTGATGAAGGATGGGTTCGAGTGGATGATTCAGGATGCGTAACCCTTGTTGAAAAACAACAAAGTTGGACCATGGCGGAAGATGAATGTCAAGAGCAAGGTGCGCATTTGGTAACTGTGAAAAATGACGCGGTGCAGAGAAGACTGGAGCAAATCATTACCCACAGGTAAGGGATTGCTTAATTGAATCAAAGGCAAAATTATAAAAGTTTCTTCCAGCGACCTTAGTGAATCAGAAAGTTTAAAAGAGTAAAAGTTTTTCATCTAGAATGTTTTCACCGAAAAATCCTGGAGTAAGGCAGAATTACTTTTGTAAATTGTCTTGTGTGCCCTTTGAATCGTCCGAATACAAAAGCAGAGAAATCCCAAGGCGCATAGAACAAACACCCACACAGCCCCAGGAGTATGGTGTAACAGTATAATACGCTTTCAAACTTTAGCTCACCAAATTATTTCTTCCGTTTGTTTGAAGAAAAGTTTTTCACATACGGAAAACGTTCTTGGTTCCAACGGGAGATGAGTAATTCGATCCTGCCCCATTTTCAACCTTCACCTTGTCCCAATTTTGAAATTAAATTCGAAAAGTGTTTAAGCGGTCCATCGGTATGCAAGTGACGACTGCACCGGTTGCCTGCAGCTTTGAATTTTCAATTCCTCGAGAACCCTTTCTCTTCATTGGCAGGAAGAAAGCTATTAGATGGCGATTTGACGTATATTGATGAAAGTGAATTTTTCCAGCAGCCCATACACTTTTCCTGGCATTTTGAGTACGGTGGCCTTCTGGTTTCAAGTTGTGTGTGGATATGTGATCCTGCTGGAAGGCGGCGGTTCTGGATTGAATGTCTTGGGACCACTCTCTTGACGTTGACTTTCACTTTCAACCGCTATGCGATATCCCATTCCTCTTACGTTGTAGTGCCGTGTAGCACACGTAATGTGAGGCGGAAGGAGGAATGAAGGGCGACGGAAGAAAAGGCATCAAATGAATGAGTCATCCATTCTACTTTCACTTTCTCCTCTGCCCATGTGGACAGTTGCTTTCCCTGACAGTTGAGACACTCAATTCAATCAATCATATTACTCTTCGTGTCTTTCAAATTTAAACTTCCATTATTCCCAAGAAGTGGGGTGAAATAACAGTGGCCATAAGCCCTTGATTCATGGCGGGCTATCAAAAAAGGTCGCTCCAGTAATGGCCCATTGATGTCCGTTCACTAGACCTGAATTCGACCTCCCCTTTACAAGAGGCGGAAGTGAATTAATATTAATTGGGCGAAGGTTAATCGGATTTTCCTTTTTGGTTCTATTCTAGTGCAACTTTCTACCCCGGTGGAGCGTATTGGATTGGTGCTAATGATCGGGAGTCAGAGGGAAGTTTCCAGTGGACAAGTGGCCTTCCTTTTATTTTCACGAGTAAGTTTACGATTAGGTCCAGCACACCACCCACTTTCTCTATTTACATTTGAGCAAGAGTCCATTAGGGACACGTGCTGGGAATCCATCCCACTTAAGTGTCTATAGTTAATTCCAACATCCTCATGTCCGCCCTTTTTTAAATGAGACCGCTCACCTTATACATGATTCAGAGGCTGCTTTAAAGCATACTGTCTTCCATTACAACTCAACCCATATGTTTTCATGTTTATTTACTTCAAGTCTACGTTGGTATAATTACTACATGAGAAAGGCTGAATTGCTAGCAATTGCTTAGGGGCTGCAATAACCTTTACTCTAACTGGTGCCGCAACTATTTCCCGACGTCAACTTCGGCATTGCGTTTTCCAAGGATGCGCAAAGTTTGGCACACGTTTTCGCTGAATTTGAAACATTTCGTCACATTCATTTGCTTTTCCAAACTACATGCAGTCATTTGTTTGCTGTTACTTGAAATATTTTTACTGTAATAAGGTTCTACTGTAAAATCTTACCTTTACTCCTCCTTTTTGTACAAATATACAATTGCTTGAGACTGAGTTACTCTTAATACATTTTAAAGCTCCAGTTTTCATGCATAATACTTGCTATCGTCTTGGCACGCCTTAATATAATCATGGGTGCACTGAAAGTTTCAAATTAAAACAGCGACAATGTGGACCCATGAATGTGACTAAAAAAATCGTATTAAGGCGGCTTCCGTTACATGGGTGAAAGCAACGGTCGAGAGCCCTGAATGCAAAGTCAAATAAAAATTGTGCAATTCACAACGAAAAATAATTTTTACCTCTTTGAATTTGTATTTGGTCCGCCTGCGTTTATTTTAGCTAAGGATTCTATTGGAATATAAAACTAATCATACTCGGGGATCTGGTACTTGTAATAAGAAATGCACACAGAGGGTACCACAGGCTGGTTCGATGCAGTATAAAGTATTGTCTCAAGCACGAGCATTGTCAATCAAAGATATTATTGAGACATGCAATTGGAACAGTATTGTTACTCATTACTCTCATTAGTTTGGTTTATTCTACGATTGTTTCCGAAGGAAATGAATATTACAGACAATCAAAGCCTGGAATGATCCTCGAAAGACATCCATGTCTGAGTGACATATGTTATGCACAACTACATGAGACTAATACATAAACACTACTCCAAGTTGCTACTAATATGGTGCCCTAGTAGTGAGTAGTAACTCTTGCTTGGATGCTGGTACGGAGAATTTTAACATCATTTCAGAAAAGGCAAAAAATATGAGAAAATAAAAACTAGGTACTCCAGCATTTTGACTAATATGTTCTCCATAATATGTTTGTACATTTTGAAGATACTTTTGCAATTAATTTTATTTTAGAACAAGTATGGTTTATTTTAAAACAGAACACCAATCTTGAAAAAGTATTTTAGGGATGGCCAGTGCTACATTTAATTTTTTTTTTGGCAGAATGCGTGTTTTGTTCCACTATAACTTAAATTTATTAGTATGTCATATAAAATACATCAACAGTTTTGACAAATTAGAGTTGGGATTAAAGTAAGCCCTCTAGAGTTATAAAACAAGAGAAAGCAGGTAATTCTTCAAGAATAATAAAAGAAACTGGAAGACTTTCTGTTTATAAAGAGGACTTCTCAACATTAGATGAAGCACATATACCCGGTTCTGCATTCTGCAGGAAAGCCCTATGATGCATATGGCTTGGAATTGATTACAATTTCTTAAATATTTTATTTGAACGGCAGACCACAAATTGACTTGAGGAAAACAAGTAACGGAGAAAGCTTTTACTAGTGCTTAGAAAGGGAAAATTGGCTTTTGCTAACCAACCAAAGATTGGATTTCGATGGTGCTTTTAACGGAATTTAAAGAGCATTTTGTATGTTGGGCGTGTGTTAATGGGTTCAGAGAGTCACATGACATGTCTCCTCAGCTGTAGGTTTAGCTTCAACCATCACGCCGCGTACAGAAAAATCCATTAATATTTTAAGCATCACGACATCATCCGTCCTGTCAAGGAGAAATTCCAATCGGAACAGGGACAGAGAAAGTACTTTCACTCTGCTTTCCATTTTACAATTCCACCAAAGAAACGGGCGTCATTTCCCCAATAATAAACGCTTTTTCCTTCAAAGCATTCCCCATTCTTTGATTCCTCTACCCGGGAAATCATTAAGAAAGCACATATCCTTTAAGAAACTATTCTTGACTGCCATGTGCACTGCATTTCACAAGCATTCGTGTGAGTTTGCCTGGGAAAGAAATATGGATCTCAGTTGCAATTCCGAGTCGCATACGACCTCAAGCCATCGTCCTCAGTTTTTGAATGAGAAAGATTTATTGCATGTCCCTTTGTCTCTGTATTGTTACCGTCGTTGTATGAAGTGTATTGATTAATAACAACCCTTTCTCCAATGCTGGCTCCCGTGTCTTCCATGTTTTACCATTTGCCAAATCTGACTTGAATGCAAAGACTGGAGACAATCTATTCTCCTTTCCTGAGCTATGACGTCAAACAGACCGGAAAATGGAATAAGATTTCAAAAGGAACCCACCGCTTTTCATTATTACAGTGTGTACTATGCTGCTCTGGAAAGAACGCGGGTTCTGGTTTATGATGGATTTCCATTGTTTGTAATAGATTGGTTCCCTGGATCATCTGGAAGGGGGAACGAAATTGTAAACGTCCAGCCCAATGACGATGGCCTTAGTGGACAGGACTGTGTTGAGCTCCGGCAACATTTTACCCCGGCCCCTTCCGTTTTTGGAAGGGAGTTTGCAATGTTCTTCCCAGAAGCGACTCAGGCGTGGATTCCGGAAGCTTCCACCAGCGCCAAAGTGAAAGCAAGGACGACCTTTCACTGGAATGACAGGAACTGCCAAACGCTCAATTTCTTCCTCTGTGAACGTGCAACAACGCATCCAGGTGGGTTGACCATAATTTGGAATTTGAGGAAATTGGGAATTTAGTGCTGGAGCTTTTTTTGTAATAATTTATAGGGGTGGAGTACCTTTGCAATCGAACGATTCGACTCGGTCCTGGGCCGTTGGAAATGTCAACCATGACAGTCACAAGTCCGGCGTACCCAAGCGGATATCCAGACAACACACTTTGCATCACGACAGTGGAAACAGTCCCAGGATATCAAATCGTTGCCAACTTTGATGAATTCCACCTTGAGGATTCACCATCGTAAGTTTTGCAGCAAATTCCGACATAAGAGATCAGTGCGGTGTAGCAAGTAGAATCCTAGAATCCCATTTGCTGCTGCCACCATGGATTGTAGCCCACTCACTCCAGTGAAATCGAGAAGTTAGTCAAGCGATGGAAAAGTCGGGAGGGTCGTGAAAATAGGTTTGCCTGACAGGGTCACTTTATCTCCATCTTCCAAATTCAATTTTCCCTCCCGCCGTCATTCCTCGACTGGAATAGCTCCATGACGCCTTTAAAAGACACGATGACAAGGGAATTAAGAGGAATTTGATTAATTCGAATGTAGTAGGCCTTATAACACAATTCTCAAGGAACGTGCTCACAACTCTTTCACCCTGGGCGCTAATTTATTATTTTAAGGGCCATTGTTGTAAAGGGAAGAGACTTGTGACCTCCCTGTAAAGACAAAGCGACAGCGTTGAGCTTATAACTTCAAAAAGCTAAATGTAAACGCCTGAAGTGTATCGTATTTTAAGGGCCATTGTTGTAAAGGGAAGAGACTTGTGACCTCCCTGCAAAGACAAAGCGACAGCGTTGAGCTTATAACTTCAAAAAGCTAAATGTAAACGCCTGAAGTGTATCGCCGACAGGATTCCGACAGAGCACTTTCACCGCTTTCACTCTATTTTTGGAGCTGTCAAGGGTGATCCGAATCTTGTGTTTCCATTAAGTGATTCTATATAAAGGGCCTCCTTGAGCTGGAAGTTGAATCAGAAAGATTCCGGCATGGAAAAAGTCCTTGTCCTTGACAACCTGAAGATGAGCTTTTCCGACTCCATTTGCTTTGCTATTCAAAATCTCGTGGGTACACTCTCCTCCTTAAAATTGTGTTTCAAATGACTCCGACTTTTGACAAAGTTTAGGAAAAGCTGGAGCAGAGAGATAAGGGGGAGATTCCGGGGTTCCCATTGTGTTTCCAAACACAAGATTTCAATTTGGCTAATTGATTTTAACTTCAGCACATCCCATCTGTTCTCATATGAAGACTACACTTTAGTCTCCTCTGAACTTTATCGTGTCTAAAATACCCGTGTTCTCCACAGTTTTCCTCTGGTTGGTTTAACAAGATCGAATTTGCAGGTTGCTGAATAATTAACCTCGACTCTAACTCCGCCCTGATCCTTGTGTTCCTTTTGACTTTCCTCTTTTGCGAAATCACTGTTCGCTGGAGGCTTCAGATTTGCGTCGGCTCATCTTTCATTTTAAAAATGTTGAGAAGCTGAAAAACAAATATGGCAAAAACATAAAACGTAACCTAACCTCCTTTCCCAGAATTTGGAGCAATGCAGTTCCAAGTGAAATATGAGTTCCAATATGAATTCACATGTTTTCCTCTCCAGCAAACTGGAAAAAAGTTGCGCTTTCCAGATTTGCCATTTTCCAGGCTAAATTATTTTGAAAGTTGTTAAGAGTACTAATTTCATTCATTTTTTTAAACCTTTTTCAGCTGCAAGTATGACGCTTTGGAGCTACTGGAAGATTCTCAAGGGAAATCTAAATCTACAGCAAGTGGGAATTCTCCTACTGAAGGGCAGCATAACCGCAGAATTTGTGGTGATTGGAATAGACGTCTAAAATTACTCAGATTCACCTCCGCATCTTCCACACTCAAATTCAAATTCGAGTCGGATTTCTCCCATACTTTCGCTGGGTTCAAGGCCAAGGTTTGGACAGAAAAGGGGCGTACAGGTCAGTAATCTTATTAGTTAACTTTTTCACTTAAAACTGAAATAGGGACCTACATGGACAATATGAAATGCTTAAGGCATTTCTAAATTCAATAGTTTTCGATACATTCTAAAAGTACATTCTAAAAGTACTGGGTTCATCAAGAAGGGGGAAAAGATTACATTTTTTTTGGAGAGAATAGAGACCTGAGGAAGGATTAATCGCGCTTGTTGTCCGTTGCTGTAGTTATGTAGTGAAGTTCATTTCTTGGCTCGTCCAGTTGGTGGAAGTTCCTTTGGGCTTGGCACCACTGATTGTTCCTTAGTGAGTCTGAAAAACTTCCGGGTCGGAGTGACTGCAGCCACTTTTGTTCCTTCTTCGGTGGCCTTCGACTTTAAAATACCAATGGCATGTTGAATTAATTGCCAAAAACGTACAGGTTTTGATTACCTTTTTCGTAACTGGCCCACTCGTCTCGTTAGTCCCTTTAGCGGCCAATGGCTGTCCATCCCGTTTTCTGTACGGGCTTTTTACCCGCAATTCCGCAAGGCTCTGCAACAACAATGTAAAACTTTCTGTATTCTATACAATACACCTTAACGTATATTCTTACCTTTGATAGAGCAGGACTGTCGTCGTCACTACTACCTGGATCGTAGAAGAGCCTAGGTCTTCCCAATGTTCTCAGAACCGATTGTCTGCGCTCTAGCGCGGGAGAAGCCTTCTTGGCTACCATGAGCTGAGATTGCACCTTTTCCTTTTCAGCCTTAGTCGCTGCCAATTGTTTGCTGATTTCTGTCACAGTTTCTTCCAACGTTCCCATCGAAGCTCCCATTTCCTGAACTACAAGATGACAGTTTTTGGCATAAAAGAGTAAAGTCATAAAAATTACTCATCCAGTTCATACTTTTGTTCATTAGATCCTTGTTCTCCTGATCAGCCCTCTCCACGACCTGTTTTGCTGCTTCATTAGACGCCAGGATCTCGGCAATTTCTCGGTCCTTTTCGGTTATCGTGGCTTGGAATTCTGCCACAGCAAGGTCCTTTTCTTCTGTCACCTTCCCAAGTAGGCGCTGAGTTTCTGCTAAGTTCAGCTCCAACGAACGGATAGAACACTGGAGGACTTCCATTTCCAGAACTAAAAAAATGATGACCAGTTGGCATAAAAGAACTAAACCCCAACATTAAATAGTCACTTTTCCAGTACCTTTATCCGTTAGATCCTTGTTCTCTTGAGCAGCATTCTCTATGCGTCTTTCTGCTGCTTCATTAGACGCCACAATTTCGCTAAATTCTCGGTCCTTCTCGGCTATCGTGGCGTGGAATTCTGCCACTGCAATGTCCTTTTCTTCCGTCACCTTCCCAAGTAGACGCTGAGTTTCCGCTAAGGTCTTCTCCAACGAAAGGATAGAACACTGGAGGACTTCCATTTCCAGAACTTAGTAGACGCTGCGTTTCTGCTAAGTTGTGCTCCAACGAACGGAGAGAACACTGGAGGACTTCCATTTCCAGAACTAAAAAAAATGATGACCAGTTGGCATTAAAGAACTAAACTCATGCATTAAATAGTCACTTGTCCAGTACCTTTATCCGTAAGATCCTTGTTCACTTCAGCTACCATCTCTACACCCTTTTCCGCTGCTTCTTTAGACGCCAGGATCTCGGCAATTTCTCGACCCTTTTCGGTTAGCGTGGCTTGGAATTCTGCCATTGCAAAATCTTTTTCTTCCGTCACCTTCCCAAGTAGACGCTGAGTTTCTGCTAAGTTCTGCTCCAACGAACGAATAGAAGAATCCATTAGCTGAACGTTATCGTTGAATTTATATTCCGACTCGTCCAAAAGGTCGTAAGCCTTTATCTGCCGTAGTTTGAGTGCCATATTGACGTCAGACATCATTTCAATATCATTTCGCAGTTCCTCTACACCCCGTTCATGAGTAGCGCTTCCTTCTTCAAGTAAGGCGATCTTGTGCTCAGTTGACATTACCCTGAAAATATGGTGAACATTTAACTCCTGCAGCGATGCTAAAATTATTAAATAAATAAATAGCATATCATCTACTCACATGGCCGTGATATTCGAGCGACATTTCTCATTCTCTTCGAGAGCAGACTGAAGTCTATCCTTCTCTATCGTGAGATCTCGAATCTCCATGTCTTTCTCTTCCGCTTGTTTTGCTTTTGCACTCAAGTCCTCTTCAAGCGTTGACATTCTTGTGAAAAGCTCCATCTTTTCCTGGCTAAAGAGCCGTATCGTGTCTTCCAATCGAGAGTACACAGAGTCTGCCCCTTCCTCCGCCATTGCCCCAGCCCCATCATCAGATGACATGATGACACCGGTGTTAGGTTGGTGGTCCTCTTGTGACCCCAAGTGGACAACGTGTAGCACTGATTTCTCCTTACTCAGATGATTTTGGTGACCTAGTAAGCACTCGAGCGGTAGCTGAAAGCGGAGCAGCGGTTCTCAAAAGAATGAAGCGACAGATGAAAATGGTTGTGTGTTCTTCTTCAGCGTCCATCCACTTTCTGATGCAACTTGCCACATTTTTAGTTCTTGTTTTGCATACAGAAAACATTGGGAAAATATGACAAGTTTTGAATTTTGGAAATGGCGGGAATTTTCTAAATAAAAACGCGGGAGTCACGTCCAGCTGATTAAAAAAATTAATTTCTGTTCTGTTTTTAGATATTTAATTTGCTCCGTTTTTAATTGTTTTTCTTTTGATTTTTCAGAAGTGAAGGAGCACTGCGAGGAACAACGGATGCAAGCATTTGGAGCTCATTGCTACGTGGTCATATCTCGACCAGCCGTAAGTTGGGAAGCTGCTCAACAAGTATGCAAGTCCTTCAAGGTAAGCATACGATTTCCGAAATACTTGACATTGAACAATTGCATTACACGTCCTTTTGCAAGTCTAAACTTGCATCAATTATGTCTTCTCTTTAGGGAAGTTTGGCAAGCGTCATTACGATAGAAGAATGGCGTTTCCTAACACATCTGATAGTCTCGAGTCCAGACTATCACAAGGAATCCGTCTACTGGCTTGGAGGTTACATTGACCAGTCCAATCAACTTATCTGGAAGGACCATATGCCATTCAATTTCTCAGGTTTGTATTCTTTCTGCCCCCTCCTTCTTCCTGCCGTTCTGAGGCCAAACTGAATGAGTGAGAATTGAAACAACTTTCAGCTTACGTATTTATACATAAAGCGTTTGAGCTATAACGTTTTAATCAAGGCCTTTGTATTTATTTTTTTTTTCTGAATTGACAGCGTTTCATCCTTCTGATCTTCAAAGTATCTCCGAGTGGAAGTGCCTGAGTCTTTATTGGCATGACGGTGGGAAAGGAACCTTTGCCTGGAGACTCACCAACTGCAATCAGCTTTCAAGCTACGTCTGCAAGCAAGCGACGAAGGGTACGTTAAAATGAAAATTCCTTTTGATCTTGTGACGTGTGGAAGTGGTCGCTGCAGCTATAAGACGTGCTTTTTGTATAAAACCACACCTGACCCATAGTTTTACATTAGGTTTGTGGAAGATTTATGAGTTAAAGTTTTCTTCAAACCACAACCGCCTAGGGTCGATGCTTTGGAACTATTTACTTTCCCCTGTCTACTTTGACCTTCACGAAGGAACGAGGTTTCAAGGATATGAGGTTTCAAGGCTGTTGCTTTACTGCGCTACCTGGCTCGAAAGGAGTGTTAGGTTAGTTTCTGGAATTTAAATGAGGTGGTCTCTTTGTTCTCCTTGAATTGAATCCCAATTAATTCTAAAGACTCAAGCGTTACATTTTTCATGGAGAGCTCTTACTCGGACGGTTGGGCATAAATGGGATTTCAGAATTTCCCAAGTTATTTCTCCATTTTCCCAGTGGTAGCTGTCAAAGAGATGAATGGGAAAAGAACGCATTCCTTTGGATTTGATTCACTTTCACTGTGGGAAAAGAGCAATGGAAAAGGGGTGATTTCTTTCAATCCATAAAGTAAGGTTCAACCCTGTGGAACAATGAAAATGAATGTAATTTGGCATAGTAGTTGCTCCAGCAAATTGAGAAGGAAGAGGTACACAGTTCCAGTTCAGTTTTGAACTGGAATAAGTTTATCGGACCTTACATGTTTTCATTGAGCATGGGTAGATGGGAATCGTACTGGAGGAAACCCTGAAATTATTTAATACCCCACTCCGCATTTTACTTGTTTGTCTGTTCTTACTTTGTCCGTATCGTTAGACGTTGAACTCGGGGCATCAATTATGTATGAAATTCAAATATGGCGAAAAGCCAGTAGCTGGATGTGCATGTGTACTCGGAAGAGTAAATACATTTGATTATAACCACTGTCACGGTGTAGTCTGTTTCTTAAGCCGAATGCGCAACACAGAAAATTGGTTTTGGACTGTCTAAAATTAATGTTTAATAAATTCCTTTTGTAAAAGCAAGATTTAGGCTTCCGCTTTGCAATTCCGGTGTGACTCTGTCAGGAGTGCTGTTTATATTTTAATATCCGAGAATCGATGGGAATCCTGAATTATAGTCGCAGATGTGACTCCACTGTTTACGGCCTGTCCCTGCTTTAAGTGAGCACGAATTTAATTGGGTCTTGTCCTTGTTTTTTTTTTCACAGTGGAATGGAGACCAGAACTCAATAAAACCTACTCCGGGATTGGCGGAAAGCTCTCATCTCCAAACTTCCCGTTGAATTACTACAATAATTTGGACTACACGACACAGCTCTCTGCTCCCTTTGGGACTCTCATCGTCGTCCAGTTTGTGCACCTGGATGTGGAGTCCCAAGATGACTGCCTTTACGACTTACGTCGAGATTACGGACCGAAGGATGAAGAACTCTTCAAGAATCTGTGGCACTCACTTCGGGAAAGATTTGGAAAGGTGAGTTTCGTTGACTCAAAAAAACGTACTCAAAAGGCATGGGGAAAAAACTATATTATAAGAAAGGTCAGTCAGGCGGACCGGACTGCTAAAATAGTTTCCTTTTTCCCACTCCTGTATCGTAAGCGAAATCTTAAAACTTTCACTCCCGACTTTTACTGACTTTCATTTACGGACGGGCTTCATAAAATGCCCTCCCTTGGGGTTGTTTCCTTTTGCTTTCACTCTCCATCACCACTCCCTGAGAAAGCTGTGATTCTCATCTTCGCCTTATAGGATCTTCTTGTTTGGGACGCTTAGAAGTATCTTCACAATCTTTTACACTCTCGTGTTACTCGAAAACGGCATCTCTGTGGTGTCTGTACTCTGTAGTAGCGTTAAAAAGCCCAGACTCATTTTATAAAATGAAGAGAGATTTGCCTTTTTCATTTTCACTGCTTTCTCCCACCGGGCAGATTCATAATGGCAAGAGGGTGAAATTTTCGAGGGTAATGCGGGTAGTAGTTATATTACGCTTTTTATTACTTAATCAGCAGTGTTTAGGCCACTGATTACTCTTACATTTCTTATAATTGTCCCTAAATAATTGCGCTTCTTTGAAGCGCACTGATTTTACAAGAATACAACGTTTTCAGTTTGTAAATCTCATGTAATAATAGTTAGATCCTAACGGTTTTCATGTCATTTGCCATGTTTTCTAATTTCATCTTTATTTTTTCAGACACGATTTTGTCTCCACGTCGAACGTAGTTGACATTGTCTTTCATTCAGATTTCTCCGACGTGTTTTCTGGTTTTGAACTTATCTGGAGAGCTGTGGATGTGACGGAATGCTTGTCAGGGAAAACGATTTTCACCGGCCTAGGAAATGGATTTTCGTTTCATCAAGCAACGCTTCATTCCCCCAATTTCCCTTACTTTAATCTACCTCAGCTCAACTGCGTCTACACCATTGTCGCACCAGGTAATATAATTGAAAAATTGGGTGGAAAAACCGAAAATCTTATTATCGCTTTCACGTCCTCCCATTTTTCCCTGGTACTTAATCTTTCCTCTCAATTTCTACTGGCACATTGTACCTGAGCCAAGGATAAAATTCATTTTCTACCAGCACCGCCGACGAAAGGATTTCTAGGATGATCTGTCTCGAAAGGAAGTACCCCAAGTGGAGTTGTTTTCTTTATTTAGGATTTGAAAGTTCACGTCGACACACACTCTCACGTCGGCTCTTCGCAACGGTGACATTTGCCTAACGAAGTTATGAGGGAAATAAGAAAACATGTTAGACTCCTAAATCCCTACGAAAGTTTTCAGAACAAAAAGAAAGTTTGGGCTTTCTTGCATAAAACTCTCTTCTAGACCTTAGCTATAGACCCGCTTTCTTTCTCCTTGCTTCCCCTGTCGAGATTAATCTTTCCTTCTTATCTTTTATCAAGACAAATTGAGTGCATACTTCTAAGATTTTTGGCAAGTGATGGCGGTGATGGGAGATGAAAGGGTTCACTTTCCAGTGGAATTTTAATTCCAAAGCCCAGCAGAGTTTAGTCTTTGAGCTATCCATTTTAAGCCTTCATTGTGGCTAATTCTTAACGTCATGAAATCCACTTGGGAAATCTTGGAATCTTAATCTTTCAACATGAATTTCTAAATTGTTCTGCCATCCAGCTAACCAGAACCACTACAGATTCAATGCTAAAACCAGAATCTATTAAGATAAAACTATTTTTTTTACAGTGGGGCAGAGAATATGGCTGCATTTTGATATATTTGAGGTTGGTGAGGATGGACCATCATTTGAAAATGAAGATGCAAAAAACAACCTTAGTGAAGGAACAGGAAATTGTGATGATAGGGACCATGTAGTAATTGACCTCTTGCGTGACCCTGAATCACATCCAATTGTAGCACTGAACCCATCGAAGAAGTCCATTATCCTTTGTGGGAATCTGACTACTTCCCAATATCAAACATCGTTCGTGTCTTATGGGGAGAAAATGAGAGTTCATCTGATATCTCGGGATGGTCGGCGTGGGAGAGGGTTTTTGGCAAAGTTCAAATCTGTGTCGACTGTCAACGAAAATCTGATGGTTCAAATTGAGCCGAACTCTTCGTTCCAGCTCACCTCCATCAACTATCCTTTCCAACCGCCGCCGGAAGTGAGCCTGACAATGGGCCTCACTTCTCCCCCAAATTACATTATCACGTTGATGGTCAGAGGAATTGCTACATTGAACTGTCACTTGACGTCTACGGCCTATATTGTCATTCATGACCCCTATGTTGGATCCAATGGAACTTCCTGGACAATCTGCCAACCGGATGCCTTCCCGTTTGAAGATAAGCCCCATGGTGAGGAATCTGCTGAAATGATGAATTCCGTGGCAACTTCAAACGACATGCTGGTCACTTCACGAAGAACCCAACGTCAAACTACTTCTCCAATTCCCTTTCACTCAACTTTCAATCGGTTAGAGTTTACTCAAATCTACAAGTCTCAAGGCCCAAGAAAGAAATGGACGGCAGAAGGGATTACTTCCTTTGGTACGTGAAAGATGCATTCAACTTTAATTAGGCGAATTTTTTTGCTATTTTTTTTGTTACTTTATTTTTATTTTCAGACGAGAATTTCCGGGCGAAAGTGTTATCTGGTGGAGATCGACTTTTATTACTCAACGCTTGCGCACCAAATCCTTGTCTCAATGATGGTAGATGTGTTACTGATGGGAATCGACACATTTGCCGCTGTCCTCTTCCGTATACCGGTAATAAACATAAGAGATGGAATTAATGATGCCTGTATCGGTTTATGACTCTGACACGTTTTACTTTCAGGGCCATTTTGTGGACTCAGTGTTTGTGATTTGAGTCCTTGCCTGTTTGGCGATTGTATCGTCGAAGCAGCGACTTATCGTTGTGTTTGTCACATAGGATACGCGGGTGACTATCGACGCCACCTTTTAACCTGAAACTCTAATGAAACCACTTAAGCTCCAAAGTGCTTTTAACTTTTAGGTGAGAAATGTGATCGCCGAAGTAAGCCTTGTATGCGTGATGGGAAGGAGGACAAATGTACTGGCCACGGTGAATGTGTTGAAGTGAATGACAACACGTACAAGTGCCTCTGCCATGCCTTCTGGGAAGGTAAAGCATCTTGTCACGCTCTGGTTCTTGCCAAAGGTTATTTCTTTGTGTCTAATAGGACCTAGGTGTGAAGGACGAATGCAGAACATTCCCTTTCGCCCACTTTCCGAGCGGATGCTTCGAGAACCATTTTGGCTAGGGATAATCACGGTGACGGTCGTACTCGGCGTAATCGGGCTAGTTTGGTGTCTCAAGCGCCATTTCCCTGAGAAACTAGAGAAACTACTCAATGATGATTCTGATCGAAATCGACGGATCTCTTGGGGTAATTTAAAACTAACTCTTTTTGTCACGTTACCACATTTCGCTTGATGGGGTCGGTGTGCTTGAGGTTGTTCGTTTCTTTTATTCGCAGAAGAAAATTCGAAATGACATCGAGTTCGATCGAATTCGCTCATAAAATGATCTACGTCCTGCTTCTTTTCCGCTTTTGCAATCGCTATAAACTGGGAAAAATTATTCTCAGAGTTTAGTCACACTTATACTGTTAGACGCAGCGAAAATTAAAAAGTAGTTTGAAGCTTTGAGTCTTGAGAGTTTGAGGACGCATTTTGTAATTTAATTTTGAATTTAGCTCCTCGTGCTTCCAAAGTCATTTTCAGTTTGCATGTCGCTTCTTGTGGGGAATAAGGAACTCCGAGTGCTCTGAGAATGGGTGTAAATCCTCATCTTAATACTACTGCTTAGGGATTTTTAGTACTGACTTTGAATTATAAAATTAACCGCTATACCGTTACATGAATTTTAAGATGTACGCACCATGCGTGTGTAATTTAAACAGACTCTATGTGCAAACGCTGCCGCGATTTTATTTCCGGATTTTCATTGATCCGATCCTAAGTGGGGATTCATATTAAACTTCCGCTACCTAGCGATTATAATTTGCTTTTGATGCGTAAATATTTGATTTGCATTTTGCATTCTGTTTGCCTTTAGTGTCTGCAAGATCTCCTTCGTCTTTCCGGTTAGGTGGAGGATGTTCGTATCATGGAGTTCAAGCAATTCCAGGCACATCACAACAAGCCACTAGTCCACAAGCAGCACGATCCTTCCTTGGCAGATTTGGAATTCGGAAGCCTTCACTCCTTTCCTTTGTCCTCAGCGACGTCAGTTTCTGTCGCCGCCACGAGCCCACACACCTATGAAAATAGAACATTCAGCCTCGATGATTTGCTTCGGCCGTCAAGGAGCAGTATGATGCGTAAGTCCCAGTTACTGTTTACATAGCACCTGCGCCTTAAATTTGTCAATCAATTGGCGGACCTTTCCATCCTCATCGCTCATCCATAGGAGTCTCCCCGTGGTGGCCCTATGAGGCTGCGTGTGACCTTCGTCACTCATGGTGGTCGTGGGTGGATGGATTGACGAAGATGAAAAATTGGTTGAGAAATGTCTTCGCTTTCAGTATGATGGATGAGTCCATAGAGAACGTAGATGAGGAATCGAAGAAAAGTTTCGTAATTAGAAAATTTGAATGACACGTGCGTGGTGAGAAGTTCCTACTCAAAATGGATGGAATTCCATGGCTATTCGAGCATCTAAAGTCGATGTGTTTTCGATTAATTTGGTTATAGGATTTTCTTAATAGGATTTTGATGAAACAGTTCGTGCGCGCCTTCCGGAAATGGAGGAGAGGAATATAATCCCGGTTTTCCAAACTAATCGAATCCTATTAAATGAATTTGTATAAAATGTGAAACAAAGCCAAGGAGATAAGGGCCACACGGGAATTGAGAACTCAAAGCGAAATGCACCACATACTGTTTAGACTTTCCAATTTTCTCTCATTTTCATTAGAAGGGACGACGCCTTGGGAATTGGAGTTGTGCCTAGGACTCTTGGAATGATTACAATAACATCTTCAATTTGCTCTTTTTCGCATTTCCTTGGAGGATTCCTTCCACTTTCCAGCCCAAATCCGCGTTCCAGCTCACGTCCACTTGCCTCGTACAACTGGACTAATTTTAATCAACGCGCCTAGACCATTCATTCCAATTGAAATGCTCCATGATACTTTTGGCTTCTTGTAGGAACACCGAGTCCCCATCGTCGGAGGAACTTCTCTATTCACTCCAGACGGGATCCAATGGAGAAGCAACAAATTCTACAGCAACTTGTCTCGTCCGGGGCTAGTGTCTCATTTGATGGGACGGAAAACAAGCCTGCAACTCCCAAGCCAACACTCGACCAAATTATTCAGATGAGTGAGAAACGACTTCGTCTAGCCAGCATGGCTTCTGTTTCTACACAAAATGAGCCATCCACGTCCTTCTCATTCTTCATGGACAAAGCAGTAGTGGAAACGAGTTTCAGCGTTCCTTCCACCGTTCCTGGGCCTCCATTGAGTGCTGCAAGTAAAGCTGAAAAGAAAGTCACCTTTGCCCGATTACTGGATAAACTAACAGCACATGATATGTCATCGTCATCTTCATGCTCAGATCTCAGTTGTGCAGAGGAAAATACAAGAACGATTGTAGTGAACCCAAAGCCACCGAAGAAAGAAAGGAAAGGACGTCTGAAAAGGAGCAAAGCATATACCAGGGGGAGGAACAGCGAAACTGATCAGGACGGGGTTGAAATGTCCAGCTCGGACACGACTCCGGATCCCATTTGCCCTCCGAGATTTCCATCAAGAGTCTGTGTCAGTCCAACTGGGCTCTCCGTTTCGGCGAATAACTCCCCGAGTTTCAAGCCAGCAGGAAAATCTTTGCCTAAAATGGCAAGTGCGGATTCCTTGTTGGCACTCTTTCGTAGATTCTCTGGCTCCAGTTCAGCTCCACCGAGTCCGCAGTATTCTGAAAATGAAGAATCCTCTGCAGGTTAGTAGGTTATGAAAAAGATAATTGACAGTTATTAGGAACGACAGATTTCTCAGGGTTTTTGATATTTGTAATTTCAGTAGCAACTCCATTGTCTACTCCAAGCTCTCCACGTAATTCCTCCCTCTCACTTAACATTCGCCCACCTGCCTTCCTCATCACAACTCCAGAGATTTCCGTCGACAGTACTTCGCCCGGTGACACATTTGGGTCACAAGGTGGATCCGGACCAGGATCTTGGAGAACGCAGGCTCAAAATATGAACGTCATCAGTCTGGAAGTACCGATGAGGGAACATTGCTTGTCACCTATTCACGAAGTCCCTACTCCTTTGCCCACGCCTTCCCATTCGCCAGCTCATACACCAATGATGATGCACCGACCAAAGCAACACATGGAAGCCAGTGGACATGCACAAGGGCTTCCAATGATTAAACTTCAGGTGAGCTCAGATGCGGAAGATGAGGACGGAGGTGTGGAGGAGAGCTCCATGAATAGAGCCTTCCCATTGGTCATTCCAACCATTGCGATATCGCAAGAAGGTGAAGATGGTATGGTCTTATTGAACGATTCCAACCCATTGATTTTGGACCAGATTGCGCGTGGAGCCCAACGACAGCAGTGGAAGTTTGGGACGAGCACTGATCCAGATGTTATCCCAGACGTTCTCATTGATGTCCCGCAAGACGAAGGGAATCGTTTTACATTTGACATAGATGCCGTAGAACGCATGGCTCATCGTGATGCTTACAGTAGTAACTCACAGTCACCGGTTCGAGTCAAGGCACGCCCACCCCCACTGATTTTTGCCAATCAAATCATGAGTGATACTAAACCGCCATCATGCTTGGAAGAATCGTCGAGTGAGGAGAAGCAGGAGATTACCGTTCCTGTAGTTCATGTGGAGAATCCAACACCAATTGGAACCCCTTTGGACATTGGACCTTTGTCACTGGCTGGAAAGAACGTTCCAGGCGTACCACCAGACATCACTGCTTTTACAGTAATGGTGAGTCCGAAGCCATGGGAATTGCATTTACATCAACATACACACGCACCCCTCCTCCCTCCAATGATCATGATCAATCAAACTTCAGAAGCAGAATCGGATAGTGACACGGCAATAAAGAAACTTCTTCGGAAACCGAACTTATCCTTCTTGAGTCCATTTGCTGGAGCCTCCGACAGAGTCCCATCAGAATCAAACCTAAGCACCTCCGGATACTCTTCAATGGCCAGTCCGTGCCACTCAAGATGTCCATCGGTCAGCCCCCTCTGCCCAGATAATGACGAGTATCATGGATGTTGTCACCACCATGTTAGGAGATCCTCGCTTGTCACACCTTCATCCTCCAGGAAATCCTCACTCACTCTAACCCCACGTCGCTGCTCTTTGAATGCAACTTCCCCGCTAGTTTCCTTTTCAAGCTTACTAGGTCACTCCCATATGGCTGCCCATTCACATTTTGCAGAGAGCACAGAACTATTGGAGATGGATGTGGAGACGGACTCAGCGCTGGAATTGGAAACTGACTCCGAGATAAAGACGATACAAAATCGCGAGCTGGCTGAGGATCTCATGTCAATACGTAATTTACTGCAAGTTCCCCGGAAGAGTTTGCCAAAGAGCCACAGTCTGGACATGGAAGTTCCTGCGGGGGCTACTAAAGCAGAAGGCGAAGTTTCAACAACGTCGAATCCAACGGCTCAGCCATCACGGCGTGGTAGTCGGCCTCAACCAATTCGGAAAGGAGACAGCCTTGATTCTAAATTGAATTCGATCCCCCCTGAATCTAGGAACCAGCAGGGCATTGAAGCACTCCACTCCCTTACACTTTACCAGTCTAAATTAGCCAAAATGAGGAAGTCTGGTTCCATGGAGAAGAAGTTGTCACCAGTAAGTTCCAGGAGCGACAGCATGAGTGAACTAAGCGTCTGCGGAGTCATAGGTGGATTTATTTCGCCAATCACCGATTCCGACGGAGTCTACGACTGTGCCAGTTCTGAAGTTCAAAGCGGCAGCACAGTCAGGGACTTACGGAAGTCTTATGCAAACACAACCTACCTCAGTCCTTCCCAAATGATTAAACGAAGTGGACGTAGGAAGAATCGGAGACGGAATGTTATGAGAGCTAGTCCCACATTCCCTCCCGGTGCAACAGTTGCCTCATTATCCGACACTCAAGAAGCTGGAACTGACCAATCTCCCGGGAGATGTCAAGCTGAAGTAGTCTCACGACTTCCGATTCTCTTTGGTGTAATTCCTCAAAAAAAGTCGCCAACGAGCTCAACCAATTCAAAAAGAAGAGTTCGTGCTCAAACTAATTTAGATGTAACTTCCTCCTCGTCGGAGAGTCTCAATTCTCTTAGGTACCCACAAAACTTTCCTTTACTTCCCATCCTTCTTACTTAAAAACGTGACGGTGCTGGAGAATCGCATCACAAACAAATTGAACTTACGCAAAGTTTTATTTGTCTTTCTCAGGAGTCTTCGGAGCACAATGAGCTCCCCAGGAGTTTCAACCAAGAAGAATCAGGAGCCACACTTTGAAGGAATTCCCAAGGACGATGCATCAAAAAACAAAAGTCCTTTGACGGAAGGCAGTGAGACTTCAAGAAAGTCAATGATCCAATTCCAGAGTGAAAGTTCACAAGTCTCGCCATGTCCCTCCGTCGTCGCAACTGAAACCAAAGGAAACTCAACATTCTCCATTATCAGAAACTCCAGGCGATCACGTCGGCAAAATATTTCACGATGGCGGCTAAAAACGATCAGTCTTCAGATCCGGTGATTTCCAAATATACTTTTTGTATTATTGAATAATTATTCTTGAATACTTATTGTCTACAGGTTTCTTCGACGACTGGAACGAAGTTTAGTACGAAAGAGAGCAAGCCTTAATAAAGGAAAGCGTAAAGTAGAGCCTGAGGATGAATCAGAGTCATCTACTTCTGGGAGCTGCAGTACTTGCAGTATTAGCAGTCTCTGCAGCTCATCATGCAGTTTCAGTACTTCCGGTAACGAGGACGAAGGAAGTCGAGAAGAATGTCAAAGTTCATTCGATGATCAGACGACTGTAACTACAGATCCAAACCAAACGGAAAAAACTAACCTGAAGCCAAAGAATCATAGTCGACGTGGAGTGTCGCCACCTCCCGTATCCTCTTCGCTTCAATCCTTGTCATTGCCACCATCTTATCGAAAACGAAAACAGAAACAAAAATTTTATAAAACATAAAGACTTTAACTTCATCTTGAAAAAAAAATCTAAATCTTCAACCTCCTTTGCTCATCATTTTCGAGGAATTGCTTCAAACTTTTAAAAATCTAATAACACGACGAAATAAAAACAAAAGTACCTGGTCATCACTTTACACCCCAGTAGCCTTTTTCTTTATTTTAGTAATCGAACTTTCAATTTAGATAATGATGAATTAATGTTCCGATTCGATTTGGTTCTTATGGCTTTGGAGAGGTTTAGGAGTAGGGTCAGCAGAGGACACCACCGGACCAGCCTCCACTGGAAAAGTTATTCTCCAGTGACGCCGGGAGTCCTAGCTTTCAGTGAGGTATTTAATTTGAAGCTAAAAAGACAAGCCAAATGAAGAGAAATCGGCTGATTTTGAATCAGAATCAGAATCCAAACATCCAATCACTTTGTCCTAATCCCTGTTCCAAACATTCAGAGAGACGAGAGTGACTTGATAGAATTAGGGTTAGAGATTAGGTCAGCACAGGATGGCCAAGCACGGACGTCCCGAAAGACTAAATACTTCTGAGAAATTGTGATTTTAATTTGTATCTTTGAAATTCCAGAGCATTATTATAATGTTACATTTTTTCACTCCCTCCTTTGTTCTGGTGTGAACTTAAAAAAATACAACGAAAGTTGACCTGGGTCCTGACAAAAGCGGAAGAATAACAAATATGTTTAAGAAAGCTACATTTACAATGGATGGTCCATTGACTTTCTAAGAAGTCCGACAATACGCCACTCAAAAAGGAAAAATGGGTACATTGGAGCCATTAGTTTGGGATGAATAGGAAACCTGACACTGGCACCACCACCAAGTAAATCTACAACAATGACCCAAAGTGATGCATTGTTCAAGGCTTAAATTGGAACAGTGAGGAAATTGAATTGTCGCTGTTAGTGTAGACCTTGGTGTGGACGAGGAACTGAGAGAGAAAGTTGACTTTCACTAGGGGACGCCGTCAACCGTCTTTAAATATCTTTCATGTTCAGATAAAGTAATATTTTTACCACCGATTCAAAAATTAAATAGATTTCTACACCCAGCAGAATGTGTCGTACGGTCATACCGCACAATTTAAAAGGGACGCTGTTTTCTTGAAAGTAAGTGTTTGTTATCCCACAGGATTTGTTATGGTGCCAGACGATGGGAACTTTACCCATCCATGCATCGTCGTCATCCCGAAGTCTCCTGTTTCTTTTACTCCTAATTGTTTTCTAGTCTGGTTCATTCTTTCAAGTTGATTGAATGATACACGATAGCTAAGGCTGTCATGCTTTACGTCATTCCCTTTAGAATTTAACTTTGCAGTATTCGGTAGCAGATTTAACCTTTCTTTAGATCCGTATCAGGAAACGGACAATGAAAACGGTTATGCTGGAAGTGGTTAATGGGGAAAGTAGGGATGACTCCTTGGAGAGAAATCTTTGAAGAATCTGAAGGGACTTTGCCTACCTGTTGCGCCTTGAGAAATTCATTTAAAGCTGAAATGACCTCGTGTCTTGTTCAAGTGACGACGACGTCGGGTCTTGGCTTGTTCCCCCTCTGGGTAAATGTCGGGACTTCATTCCAAAGGAAAGTCAAGTGGATGGTTCTTATTTCATGAGACTCCATTGTTCTTTTTTTCTGGATGATTGAAGTCTTTGGTTTTGGGATCAGGTGGGACTTTTCATACCTTTCCAATCAGCCTAAAGGACTCCGTCAGCCGTATAAGTGCAAGTACCCTTTGCAGTAACATTGAAGAATACCGTAGTTTTTTAAGAGTAAGGTACCCTCCAGGTACACGAAAGTGGGAAGTGCCCGGATTTTACTACGCTCAGATGAAATACTCGATGTTCATGTCAAATCCCATTGTTTCCTTTTAGGTTTGAGGTTCAATGAGTTAGCACTCTTACCTTCCATTGTAGTAACAACAATCGTAAAGATGAACTCCATAATCGTTTTCCCTCCGAGGAGCTCCTCCCCACATTTCCCTTTGAGACTCAAATTCTAAGAGACAAGGAGTCATTTCAGCTCACTAAATGAATTTGGCTTTTGTAAAAGAAAACAAACTAAAGGGCTTTTCAACCATGCCAAAATGGATGCTTTCTTATGGAGATTCACTTTCTTGAGTTTTTTTTGCATCTAAGCATCCTCAACCTCCCGTGATGTTTTGGTTATTAATTAGGATCGGGCGTTCATTAATTGCAGGTGAGCCCGTCTCGTGCTGAGGTGAGGAGTTGGAAGGATGCATGATGGCATGCACCGGAATTAATCCATTGAATGAAGTCAATTATTCATCCATCCGATATAACCATTGGAGGTCTGCTGTAAAATATTTACGATCCATTCACAACAAGAAGGAGGTGAAGGCTTCCAGCGTCTCCGTCTAGTTCTACAATTTTAATTAGGGTAGAAGCATTTTACAAGATGAAGGGGGACTGTTGTGGTCAGAACAATGGAACAACAATGGAAACTTCTTTTTTATAACTTTTTTTGACACTCCAGGCGCTTTCTGATTTACATTCCAGTGAAGGATTTCCGTAGCAATACGTATGTGGGGAAATTCGGATTGCGTATGCCATCATCCTCAATCCACTTGGACTGTTGGACCACGAGTTTATGGGATCAAAGTGTATAATTTTTGCGATATTACAAATTATCAGAAACTCATTTAAATCCCAAAGTATTATTGGAGGGGCATATGGAGGATGCATTGGTCATTGGACCTGGCTTAACCTGTTGGTCGTAGAGTAATACAGAAACTGCCGAAGGTGGAAAACCCAAGCTACTTAATTATATCCTCACCTGTTGCTTTAATTTTGATTTTCGTAGAATATAAAGTTCCAACGAATTCATAATAAAAAAACCAAGTGTAAAGGAAAAGGTGTTTTTCAGCTTTGGCATCCGGCGAATTTACATTACATCTTGATTCTGGGTTTCTAACCATAAGTTGTAAAGTCGTTTCATTGTTAAAGAACAACCAATGCCACACGGCAGTGTGGAATCAATTAATTTGTAGATTGGTGCTTTTCACCTTTGACAGGGAAATACTATGCTTGCTTATTTATGAGCATCAGCAAGCGTCAGCACCTCATACAGGATGTTAATAACAGAAAACCTCCGCCATTAGCGTCACTCTAAAGCTCTAAATTAAAGTGCATTCAAAGGAGAATGGAATCAAATTAAAATAACAAATTTCATGACGTTTTGAAATATGCAAAAGTGTGTGTTTGACTTGAAAAGCCTGGTTTTAATTTCTGAGAAGCAGTTTCCGCAATGCCTTCCTCGCATGGGACATTTATTCACAGCGGAAAACTAAGAAGAAGGGCCAAGGGCCCAAAGTTTCAAGAGTCAGGAATGGTGACTTGAACAAACAATGAGAACAACAGGATGTTGTGTTGTGCATTCCTTGTGTCTTTACTTTTAAAAAGATCCTACTTGACGCTGCTCCCCCTGGGGAGGGTATACTGTCATAATGAGACTTGGGATTCCTTCCAGAAGACCCTAAGGGTCTTTGTTAAGGAGTTATTCAGTGAATGCAGTGCATTATGCCTTGTTAGCCAACCGAATACTTGGAAGGGCTCACAGAGACCAGATGAGAACCAAAGACACCCGAGAACTAAGGATACACTGTAACATGAGTACATCCTCGATTCAAAAGATCCCGGATTCTTAATGGGCGTCGCCATGGTCTCCTCGCCTAAAGGGTCCAGAACCCATGAACCCCTTGGGAAAGTTGCAGTATGTTTACGCCAAGTGATGGTGGTAATCGAAGGAGTTAAACCAACCACGCAGCATCCGCGCTAAGCTTCGTTTAACACCAACTTTTGATCCGCAGGGTACTTGAGGGACGACGTAGTAAAAATTCTCGGCGTCATCGCATGCTCACATAAGACTCATCAAGCGGTCTCGGGTGGTGTCCGATTCCACCAAATTTTCGTATTTCTTTAACCTGTTTGTTCCATTACGGTGGAGTCATGATGGGGGAAAGTAAAGATGCTGTTGTGGACAGACGACAGCATCTAACTGAAAAAAGTGAGTTCGGGTAGTATCAAGTTATTAGACAGGAGCCTAGACTTTACTACAACGGATGGACGACGGGGGAGATGTTGTACCGCATTGTTAAGCTCAGCTTACCAAAACCAGGACCAGTTGTTACCTGCATTCCGACAAAGTCGTGTGCAAGGTGCCTTTTGCGTCCTCGAATGTTTATTGTCAGAGACGAGGTTTCTACACTCACTTACGTACCTCGTTTAATTGTTTTTGTGTTTTTTCTGAATAAGAAAACGTAATACCGGACTTGGATACTTGCCTAGAACAAAGAAAGGAGTTGGCAATAAATTATTCAAAGATCCGGCTTGGTTAATTCAATCAGGACTACAATTTATGCATAGTCTGTCTTTGACAGTAAGAGTCACAGTGTTTATTTTATCCAAGGTCAACATACAAGTAAGTGCCCTTTACAGTTTATATGATTTGCAAAAATTCCAGAGGGGAATGACAGGCGTTCTCCCCCATGCTGAGCAAAGCTAATGGTTTCCGCGCACTAAATCATACGTCATGACACATCCATTTTATGACACACGTAAATTTTGTAAAAATCATAGGGTTCAGTGTTACGGTTTTTCTAAGGATGAAAGGAATTTCCGCTTATGCGCTTAGGCGCTTTTGCACATTCCTTAGCGCAAAACTTTCAATATCTCTCATTACCCCTATCAAATGTGGTGCAACATTTTTAGCATCGTTCATCATAAAAGCTCATTGTCAATCATAAATCATCGCCAATCAATTTACCTTCAATAAATGGAACTGGTATAATATATATCTAACTGCGCTAATTAATTGATTAGATTATAGGAACTGCGACACATTGCAAACATTAGAAGACACAATTTTGCCCTAATGCTCCTAGACTTTAGAACTTTGTAGTAAATCCTGACATTTCTGTAAAATTGTAACATCATTGTCTGACATTTTTTATATCGAGTGGTTTAATGCGGATTGAAACAAAAGTGTCATCAATGATTTATCTAATCACCACTTCTGCGGGGGTTTTATTACTCTAAAGACAGCATTAGAATCCAAGTTTCAAGTACAACACTACAGAGTACAAAATGATTGATTGATTCCCGAAGTCATTGTGTGCTAAAACTTTCCTATATTTGTGAAACTGTTGCAACAAGTTCTAGATAACTTTGATGAGAGCACTTGAGCGACAAATCTAACGATTCCCAATGAGTTCAGTAGCACCTGGACTCCTGGAATTTATTATCTTGAGAGTGCTTCCCTCATTTGGTCTTCCATTGTTCTTCAAATCCGCTTTATATGAGTCGTAAATTACGCCTTGTAATTAACAGGTTGTCATTACTTTTTAATCTAAAAATAAACGCATCACTGCTCTCATGACTTGACTGCTCTCCAGCTTATAGGTGATTATTGCTCTGGAGCTATGTAGTTAGCAACGGAAAATCCCAGGCATCGGCATGGCATATCGACTGGCCCCATGGTGTTCAGATTTACAATGAGTATGCAAGGGTTAGCAACGGTTTCTTAGTAACATGTCCTTAGGCTAGAATTTTCAGAACCACTGCTTAATTAGATCATTTCTGCCAGTGTGGATTTACAGTGTGGGATTGCTCCAGGACAACGCTGAGCTGGAGCTGCTGATTCCTCTTTCTCAGAATGCATTCTCTGTGAAAATTTCCACCTGTCAGACTCCTTTCACCTTCAGTCTTTTCGACGAGTGAAAGCTGAAGATGCAATGATGAAAGGGATGCTCGACGACTGTCGTATCCCTGTCTACAATTAGAGTCAACATGGCCAGTGTTCTTAGAGCGTGTATCATTAGTTCCTAGGGCGGTATCCAGTGTCTCCTTTTGAGTAGCACATTGTGGTGGATGACACATTCATTATCTTCATCTGAAAGGATACGGAAGTGACTGTGTCGAGACAATGCGACAAGGACCATATCCTCTGGATTTGATGAATGAGTAATTAATCAGGGTTAAAGTACACAACCCCCGGCTGCTGTGAGGGGTTCCGAGGGGACGTGCTCGTTGACCTCTGATTTCATAAATAGAAGGATGGCCCCATATCAGTACTTTTGCCGATTGAGTGTGCACTACCCAAATGTTTCTTAGAATACGGTACCGGCGTCACGTTCTGTGCCACTGGTCCTTTTGCTTTCGAGTACCAATTGAATAGAAGTCAGACAGGAAAGCGTGTAAAAGCTCCTAGCTTGACACTTTGTTGTCTTCATGAGCCCTATTTCATTTCGAGTTCTCAAGAAATAAGATGAAATGAATAAGAACAATAGTACCCGTTGGTATACAATTTTATCGCACAAGTTCTTGACATCCAAAAGAACATATGCACTTTCCTGCTATCTACAAAAAAGGCAGAAGCTCTAGACGTTTTTGTTTTAAATCCTTTTTCGCTTTTTTTGTTTATTTTCAAAATGTAAAATCTGAGTGGGTAGTGTCAAGTCTGGAAACTTTATGTTGTGACATACTTTTTATTTACCAAAAATCCCTGCTGTGTATCATTGTCATTGGTTCTTGGATTATAAGTGATGTCGGGGTTAATGCGCATGCTCCCATCCGAATAGGATTTATCCACGCGCTGACGAACAAACGAAGTTTAGGTTTTTGCTTTTATTTTTGGAGTATAAATTCAGATTAGATTCCAGAAAACAAATAAAGCGTTAAAAACAGACTGACTGAACTTTATCACTAGCTCAGTCGTCAACTTAAACTGGAGACAACCAGTAGTACACGGAGGACAAGTGTGGTTACAAACAGTTATAAAACCCCATAGTGTATCATCATAAACTCCACGAGTCTGTCAAAATCCATTGAATTAAGAGAATTTCGTAATGACGAACTTTGGGACGAGTGACATGAGGATATAGCCAATCAGAGCAAATCCAATTGTGGTCACATAGGCAGCGCGTCCACCAGTCACTGGTGAAGCTTTGGCATAAAAGAGAGTGTAACTGTAGGCTGCGCTGCGCCTCACGTTTCTCCACTTTCTTTCTCGAATTTCTCTTGTGCAACTAAACCCAAGTGGCATTTTTCCCGAAATGTGAACCGGCTTTTCAGTCTTAAAAAGCCACTGGGCATAGCAGGATCGTGTCCTTGCTTTCTTCTTGTGTAGGTGGAGAAAGCTCTTATAATCACAGTAATCTAAAAAAGTAGACGTTAATAATTAAACATTTTTTATTCCAGGAAACTTTCCACTGATCCAAGATAAACCCAGAAAAAGCCGCTGGCTAAAAGTAACCAAGGTCAAGCCCGTCACTGACCTTTTCAACTTCCCTGTTATAACTATTCGTCAAAAATCAGAAATTCAGAAGGATATAACCAACCACGGACAACATTAAGGAAGGTTAGGTGAGTCAAAATTCTGTCTGTTTAGAAGTCAACCGGTTAACAGGTGTATTCCAAGTTGACAGGTTTACTTAACCGCTAGAAATGGTGATTCTATTGTTTTGACTACAGAGCATTGCCTTCTTATAATTTGAAAGTGAAATTGACAGTGTCACATGTGCGTTTGTGTGTGTGTGAATTTTATTTGGCGTGGCATGTCAAGAGTAGATTAAGCGCGAGGACTCCATTTACTCCGACTCCATTCCTCATTTCGTGTCTCCAGAAATAAGTTCTGGGAAAGGTCACACAGAGGCTTTATAATCCGACCGCGTGTCGTGGACATTCATGTGTAATTTGAAACTAGATGACTTCTGTGGTACACACATGTGGGATAAAGGGAGGCCATTAGACCATTCATTAGGTTGATTTAAAACAGGATAGGATGCGACATTTGATTAAGGTTGGATTGTTTACCGAAATTCACAACGTGTGCCTGGGTACGTTAGTTAACTATCCCTTTTCCACGTGTATATAGATACAACACCGGTCGCATTTCACGGTGCATCGAGTATTATGTTTTCACTAGTTTTCTCTTATATGTTGGTAAGTTGTTAGAACCCAAGAAATCAAAGCTGAATCCTTCCATTATTTTCTGTAACGAGTACACCGAAATGTGTTTGTGAAATTAATGACATTTGTAACCTTTTATACCTTTCGAAGCTCAACTGACACTCGGCTTTTTCTTTGTGCCAGTTACATCTCTGAAAAACAGAGAATAGACTCTTCCAAAAAATCTCTATGGAATCTGTGACTATTACCTCAACGTAGCATGCTGTGTGCAGTTCATTAAATGAAGCCCCATGATGAAATTTGGAGATGGGAATACGGCTTTCAGCCTTTGCCAAAATGGAGTTGTAAATCTGAAGTTAGCTTGCGTATGCTAATACCCTAAATTTCCGAGGAGTACGTGGTGAGCGGAGGGTTATAAATCTAAAATTGGATTTACCTAGTCCCTCTTACCCCTGGTGTGCGCCATCTTTTCTAAAGTGTCGTCTAGATTAAATTTCTGAGTCGACGACTTTCCTGAATGGGAGGTCGTAAAAATCTGAATATTCAGAGATTTTTGAAAGATCTCTGGAAATGTCAGATTGAGGTGATTGGATGCGATAGAGAGAAACGCCTTCTCAAATAGTTGCTGCTTTTCCAATCTAAAACGAAATCAAATCTGCTCCAGCAACCTCCTGTTGCACTTTCACTACTTTCCTTAGAAGCCGCATTGCAAAATCCATTCACTCAACATCCTTTTACTCTTTGACAATGAGCAGGAAATGTGAAACGAAAAGTTTTTGCCTGTTGCTAGAAAGAAGGCGGTGGAAATTCATGTGTTTTGGTTTGATAGGTTTTATCGGATGAACGTCAATGACAGACTTTCATTTAAAGAGTTGACTTTCTTGAGCTGTAAACTTTAAAGAGAAAAACCACAGCTGTCAAAGTGACTCCGGTGGTGACGAGGAAAGTCTTGCTAACCACGAAACCTGGGTTGAAATGACGGTAGCCTTGAACTAAAAGTGACAGCTCCATGGTCCTATAGCACCATGGATATGTGGATTCGTTAGAAGTTGCCAAATTCAATTCCCATTCATGAAGTCATTGACTCGTTGTCTCCCATTTCATGGCTACAAAGTTTGACTTGCTTAATCAAAATTACTTTAACCATAATCTCATTGAGGAAATATTATACACACTCATGGGAAATGACGCACACAAACTCTAGATCCTGCCAGCAACAACAACACAAAAGTCCATTCAAGTAACATGACTTATGTGGTCCACTACACAGCTCTATAATCTTTTATGCTAATTCTAAAAAAAATGTTTTTTTTATTTGACAAAAAGCCTTGTTCTTGCTCTACTAGTTTTTCACTACTAGTCTCTGGAACCTCTTCAGTTTGATGACTCCAACCAACCAAGGATTTTAAAAGAATAAAGTTTATAATTTTTGTCAGAGTGGCTAATCTTGCAAAGTGTTTCTAAGCGGAAGAAGATGAGATAAAAATAGCATAATCTCATATTCAGTATCGACCTTATGCTCCTCTTGCTCGACAAAGAACAAACAAGATGCTGCTCACAGGAAGTCTTCCGTAAGCCCTTTCCTCATATGCTGTTCCAATGTTCAATGCGAAAAGATCAAAGAAGAAAAAGTAAAAGTTTCCTGTTTGATATAAAGTACGGAAAAATGTTTTCAAGAATATTACTTTTCTCATGTGAGGCATCTAGTATATTCATATTAATTGAATGCAACGGAGGATAATCACGCTCAAGGCTCATACACGGTGGATGTATACCCTTTTACATGTTCTGTCCTTTGCATGCTTCCTCAACATTACTGTTCAAAACTTAATTAATGAAACATAGTTGGTCCTTCTCATAATGTGTCGCCAACTAAAAGTTTCCGGCTCAAGGTCAAACTTTCTGGATTATCATCCAGAAACTTTTTCCACTTGACACTTTTCACTTCTTCATTAAATTCTAGTCTTGCATGTCATATATGCCATAGATCCATGTTACAGAAAACTAACTTTTGTCATAGGGGCATTCAGTCTTGACTCAGTGGCCCCGCACGTTAGAGCAAATTCCACGACAGGAGTTTTGAAATTGCCACTAGTTTACATCGTGAGCTCAAACTGGACATTTCCGGTTAAATAAGTTTAGCGACGAGAAGGAGGCTTGACATTTTGTGAGAAAATGAAAGTGAAGGCTCTCCAGCGTCCCTCCCGGAGGCTTGTTGCTAGGATGGAATTGAAAGTGTACAAGGAGAAAGTTCATTCTGCTGGATAAGATGAAATTCCTTGTCGCTTTAATTTAATGGGAAATTGATAAGTCGATGAGGCTCATGGAACTGGCGAGGAAGACTTTACTGCCTCACTGATCTCGATCCACCATCATCATCAAATTGGCCAAAAAACTTTCACTCACTTTCACCTGCTGCTCAACAGAAGGTTGGTTTTCAAATGCCAGTCGCCTCTATCGAAGCCAGTTTTGTAACTTATATAGCGTACCTAAAAACTTTTTCCCTTTTGAAGTTTCAGAGCATATACTTTCAGGGTTGAACTTTCTGTGCCGCTTTCCTCTTGCAAAATCTATTTTTGCTGAGAGTAAGGAGAAAGTTAGTGCAATATCTGTTTTCTGCACGGATTCGCGAATTTTGATACGTTCATTAAGAGTTTGTACGAAATCAATAACACGAGTTTCCCTAAATTACACAGTCAGGTTTGCGTTTACCAAACATATAGGTGAATGTCCAAAGTCAAATTATTGTATAGTGTGTTTGGCTTGCTTTGGCACCAATATGGGTATAATTAGTGCACCATTGAGAATATTAATGTAGCAAGAAAGACACGCCTACTCTTAGAGCTTCTGTCATTTCCAAAACTTTTATTTAATTAATAATCACCAAGTACTAGAAAACAATATCTTCAGAAAAACAGTAAAAATTGTAACGCGTTCCTAAAGTTTTTAATGAGACAAAGTTCAGCGTTCTAGTGGTTGCACGGTGTGCTACTTGGTGTGTCACTTGCTCACCGAATGTTAGCTAGAGTGTACAATAGGCCAAATGCGATGACGTCAGATATTTTTATAAACTCTGGAAAAGGATTCCGGGGAAAATGATGATGGCGTGGAACATTTTCTCAATTAAATTTGTGGAACTCTATTTGTAAAGGGAATTTTGTTTACCTCTCATGTCCCACATTTTTCGATGTGTACTCAGCCGTGACTGAGTTGTAGATCCAGGACAGTTTAGGTGAATTTTTTTTAAAGAAACTAAATACAAGTGTTTCAAATCCATCCTAATGGATCTGAAACGTGTTGAAAGTAAGAGTAAGGATTATGTGTCGCTGGTGTTGTGGGCTGTGTTGGAAAGCTTTCTTGAAATTCTACAACAACATTTATAAAGTTTAAGACCTCAAGCACTAACTTTTAAGATTATTTTTGGCTTGTTTACGAGCAACAATGCAGAGAGAATTTGTGAAAGGAAAGGAGGAGTGAGTTGGGCGTAAAGTGAAAGTTAACTTTCTCTCGCAAACTCGACTTCAATTTCCTTCGTGTCTCTGGATACTGATTGGAAGGTGATGGATCAAGGATTCAAGAAGGAAATGAAACCTCCTTTGATGGGGCCTCACAAGCTATGGTGGAATGACCTTCCAAAGCAAGCGGAGCCAATGGGGATCCTATTTCTGTTTCTAGGCAACCTTAAGATGACAATTTGTACCCCACTACTCCAGTGAAGAGGCTTCAAAGAGGAAATCCTGGTATTACAGGGCATGATGAGAGAGCGAGGATTTTATAAGGATTCTTCTGGGAACCACTGGAGGCTCCAGAACAAAAATCCACAGGTGGGCTCTCCATCCAAGGGAAGGAGGTTATGGCCAATCCAGGAAAAGTTAATAAACCAATCATTCATTTTCAGTCTTCTCTTCAAACCCCTTGCCATTCCCATGGAGATGGAAAGCACGTGGGAGGGGAAGCATGGTGTAGAAAATCCGTGCTAGAAACCTTTATTATAACTTCCTTCATTCAAGGTTAATGAACAAAGACAAAAGCGATTCTGCAGAGCACTTCTATGAAAATGTGACAAAAAGTTATTAACTTTTTTTGCGCTGAACTAGTGTTAATTGGTTTTAATTTGAAATCTATCAGGAAATGATTGAGGCCCGAATTGAAGCAGTTAGCGTCACTTGGTTGACGGATGTAGGTCGGGCTAAATGGTTTTGTTACATGGGCTAAATAGGTCATAACTTGTACAACGAAAAGTTTAACCTTAATGAATTGATTGGGAAAGCTTCGTCAGAGGCTCGTTCGTTTGCATAACCACCAATGGTTAATCCACCATTATTGTGCCTATGTTATTGATAGCATTTCGAATTCTGTCTTATTGGAATCCATTAAATAGAGCACAGTGGCATGAGGGGCGGGTCGATTTCTTATTTGCATATATTTGGAACACTATCGATGGTCCTTTATAACTTATTCAGCCACTTAAATGGATTTGATGACATTTCTTTAATTATTTCTGGGTTGCCCACACGTATACTTCCTGGATTGGTCCGTGCAAGTCGGTTTCCTCAAGGGAGGCGGGTATAAAAATCGAAGAAAGCATAAAATCGATCATCGACTCCTTCCTTTTGTTTACGTTACAGGAACTCCTGAACAAAAAGGAAAAGTGAGCTGATTAATACTCCACGCGTCTATTGAATCCAAATGGATTGATTGCTAATGACCGTGTCAAGAGGTATTAAATTGTAAAAACCTTTTCTAAAAAGCGTGGCGTATTCGAGTGTTAATAGTACTTTTATGCCAAGAAAGCCATCATTTCTGAATAATGGATGAATCAGGGACACTTGGGAAGTCGGGAATCTACTAATTAATTAAATGAATTTAGTTCCAAAATGGAAGAGCCAAAGCAGTCGGCAGGGAACAGAGTTCCGAGTTCTGTCTAGCACTTTTATATAAGCTAACTAATGTGTTCGACATGCAATTCCGTCGTCGTTGCCAAAGAAATGTCACGGACGCGCGGAGCTTTTATTCCGAAGCCTTATGAAGTGTTGAGTCATTTCCAAGTTTAATCCGAAACGTGCTTGGCTCCACTCTGACATAAAGTTCAACGCCTGCCTGTAGGTGGACATATAATAATTGAGAAGGTCAAGATCTCTCTGGCCCTGTGCCAAATGACTAGGTTCGGCAATCTTCAACACACAAAAAAACTTTAATGTTACATCTCCACACAAGGCGCTCAATGTGCTCAATGTCCTTTAGAGGTTTTTGTGGCGTGGTGACAAAATCATATTCCGACATTCCAGGATATAAAGTAAAATGAGCTTGCGTCGAACCCTCCAAATTTTAATTAACACTTCAGAAATTGGTTTTTAATCAGTAGAAGATTAACTGGAGAGCTTGCATACGAGAGGATAAAGGGGGACATCAAATGCATCAGGATTTACTGCCGAGACGCAAATACTTTAGAGTCAAATTAATTCTTGCAGGATAATGTACATTTGTGGTTAGAAACCTGGGCAAAGGTGATGCGGATGTTGTCCGCATTTGTAGTACCAGAATAATCATGCCAATTGTAGATTTATCAAAAGTATGTGGTTTTTTACCTCATAACACTTAACAGTACATATCCCGTGGCAGAATAAAGCAACTAGTTTCTGGAGTTTTAGCGTCGTCAGTCGCTTTTGTGGAGAGCACGCGATCAGACATATAAACAAAACTGTTCCAAAGTTGAAGCTTTTGGCAAGCGGCATGTGATTTGCATGTGGAAAATTGCAAACCCTCAAGTTCGTACTTTGAGTTTTATACAATCTTTCATTGGGGGAAAATATCGCTTGGAAAAATTGTAGAGTGGCCTATCGTTGTCCCGAGTTGTTAAAACCGGCGTCAGAATTTTCAAGTTTCATCGCGTGAAGACTTTTTGAAGCGTTTACTTTCGCCAATTTATTTCAGGGGATGGAAAGGAGGTTCCCAGAATTGTTTTCTTCCTGTCAATTCGTCTGTGGTAGTTCAACTTTATAATTGAAGGGTAAGCAACTGGAATGGAAACACGGTGAGAGCGTTTGCATAATTGTAGTCGTTCCTAATTGCCATACAATATTGGACAAGTTGGGTTGACAATAGAAAGTGGGAATGTAATTACAGTCGAATTAGAACCCGGGGTTAAGGATATGTGTGAAATAATTTAAAAGGATGTCCGCTGGGATGTTTGAAATGCCTGGCTTCTTTGGATATGGCGACGATTCATCCTGATCACGCGCCTTGCTTTGTTTATTATGTTCAAACACTCAAATTACTGATGCAGAGTATGCAAATAACGTAAGTGAAAGCTCCAAGCAAGAGCTCTGAATTCTATCTTTCACCGCAAAAAGGGCTGAATTAGCATAAATTGTGTGGTGGAAGAAGGGGCTAAAGTCGGTCGACTGAGTTGCAGAAAAACAATCTTCGTTGCAGAATTTAGAGTTGCTTATTTTTCTTGGGATTTTTACTTAAAAGCAGAGCCGGATGGAGCGTATCCTTCGAATTTTCCCAGTTTGCAAATAGGAAGTCTCGCGCGTATATAATCCTTTCGCAAAGTGTTAAATAATTCAAATTGCAATTGCAGTCAAATCAAAGATCCCGACGGCAGAAATTTGCATTTTCTTCAAATGAAGGTTTTAGCGTAGTTCCTGGCTTCCTAGAATGGGATTAAGGATTTAAAACTGATCATGGAAATAAAGCGACAACAGACAGCTTGACGCCTCATTCTCCCGTACAGAACATTCGTGTATTTGCGTTTTATATGCATCGGAGGGTATTAGCATTGCAAAATCCTCTTTACAAAACTTGGCTCACCACGGATATGTTGCAGCTAAATCTGCAGTCCATTAGGAATTATTACAGTTGAGAATCAAATGATGAAATTAGCTTTAAAGATTTCTCTCTGAAAAGCATCTGCTGAATGAGTGTCATATTTTGAAAATAGATTATGCCAAACTTGGCGTCCTTCCAGTAACTTTTGTCAAGGTCATGTCGCCAGTGACATGTCGACATCGTTGCAACATGTTTTGGTCATTTTTCTCTAAACTTATCAATTTTGCAAAGGTGATTTTCGCTTTAAGTTTTTCCCTTGATGTGAAACCCTGCTGTGCAGTTCCAGAATAATATGGCAATGGAGCTGTAAATGACAGCAGCCCTCTGATTTCCCTTTTGATTCCTGGATTTTATTCACTATAAAGCTAACATAGCATCCAATTTCAACCCACTTAAATCTATTTATTGAACTCTCTGACACTTGACTTTGACATCACCACAGGACGGGATGACTAAAAGTCAAAGTACACGCAACATGGTTATGGATTTATCTTCATTGAGTTTGGGGAGACGGACATTTTAACAGTCAGTTTGGAATCGCCGCCGCCGCATGGTCGAGGATTTCAGTTTTGGCAGGAGTTAGGAATTGGGAGAACACGAAAATCCAATTTGGAACCTCCGGATTCCGGTTTGACCTCGATTTGTTAAGTGAGTTGACGCAAACCTGCTCAGGCATGGAGCCAGGTGACAATTAAATGTCACGTTTAGCCAGGAATCACACGTAAGTAAGAACGAAAATTATAGTCAAAAACACTCCGGGAGAAAGCGTTTCCGGATGTAGTGAAATACAGGAAGGACCTCAAACGGTCACGTGTTTCCACTGTTGTCTCTTATATTGGCTCTTTGACACGGCGGCGTTTGGCCTTTCCTTTTTGTTTTATGCACCAGCTAACTCGATCCAAAGTTCATCCTTAATAATCTCGAAAAGGTCAAAGCACACTTTGTAATAAGGTCAGTTGCCTCTTTATAAACTTCAATAACCAGATTCCTCCAGCCAACTCTTCCAGAATTAGGCAACAAAGGTTTCACGTGGATGTTCAAAGGCGCTTGGACCTAAAAGGAAACGCTTGAGTCAGGCGTGTGTGTGAATGGCAGTGGAAATATTTCATGATGACAAATCTGCTACTGGGTTCAAATTCTGACCTGACCCTCTGACCTTGTCTTTGCCAATAAATCAAAAATGTCCTCATGAGAGTTTAAAAGGATGCACTTTGTAACAGGGTGCTTAGAGTAATTAAAAGTTGGCACAAGAATTTGTTTATCTCCTTTGCTCTTAATGACCCAAGCCATCTCATCGGCTGAAGATTTGCAAAGTTGGTTAATTTTAGAAGTTGCGTAATTTTTGTAAAGATTTCTTTCATGAAGACTCGATTGGATGCTAGACAAGGGAAATTAAAGACGCTTCCTGTGATTTGCCACTTTTTTCATAATGTAAGCTCCGTCGTCAATGGCATTCCGGTTGTCACTTCATAGAAGTTGCCAAGGGATGCTGACTAATCTACATATCCCTTTATTCTGGCTTGCTAAATAGCACGTGGGCGTTGGCAAGAAGACTCATCAATACGGAGTCAGTGTTGAGTAAGCGCTTCCAGCGTCTGGAGCTCAGAAAATTAAAGTTATTAATGAGCTTGCTCGTCCTACGCCATTTTATTCATATTCCTGTTCATCATTTTTCATTCGCACAGAAAGCTTGCTTAATTTCCGAGACAAGTGTACCCATTGTATTGTTTCGATATTTTCCCAATCGATGGATAATTTACTCATAGTATAATTATTGGACTACTAGAAATATCCCTATTTAATCGGCTTTCTAATAGTTTTTATCGGGTTGTTTTCAAACAACTCCATTTAACTTAAATGCATTATCTATAAGCCTTTGTTGTTTGATCCGCAAACAATTTGAGATGATAATTGGACTTGGGTATCGCTCCAATTCATAGATTCAGGACTCCTTTGATGGATATTCGATATTGACAACAACGTCAATGAAAATGGGATTTAATGTCAATAGAGATAAATCACGATGACGGTATTCCATAAAATCTAAACTGTTGCATGTCTTCCGTTTTCAAAAATTGATTGAAGTTTTTCTCTCACAACCCTTTCTTTGGAAATTCTAATCATTCCGTGAGACCTTTGAGATGTAAAACGTCTTCAACAGTTTTAATATCTTTTTGGGTATTATTTAGAAACCCCATTGGTGGAATACCTTTTCTTGACACGTGACCTTTGATGACCTAAATTTAGATTCAAATTACATGAGCAAAGTGTGCGAACAGCTCTCAAATACAAGAGCACACATATCTAGTAGCATAATGTTAGTGTTACATGTTCGTGTTATGGAATATTTATTGACTTGGAATTGAGTATAAACCAAGCGGATTTTTAGCAAAGTTATAAGTGAGGATTTTATTTGTCAATTTCCAGTTGAAAGCGCACATGTAAAACTGGTGGAGCGCTGGAAGGACTTCATAAGAATTTGACAATGATCACAGCCAGTTCAATGATACCCGGGAAAGCTCCACATCCGTCACCTGCTCATGGGATCCTCAAGAATGGAATCCCACATCACCATGCACATGCGCTAGGAGGGCAAAGCATGGAAACTCGACTGAGGATGGACGCACAGAAGTTCCTAATTCCCTCCCTTCCTCCAAGCAGTGGAAGGCATGAGTCGATGGGCATTGGCGGAATCAAACGCCCCAAAGAACGCTCAATCCTACTAAATGGATCGGTTCAACATGAGCGATTAGAAAACGGACGCAGGTATGAGCACTCAATGTCACAGCAGCCCCAGTCCCACAGTCCACGACAGAGAGAGTCTGTTTCACCCATGTACAACGATATGATTCATCAGCAACATCATCCCCTACTTGGCCATCCCCATCAAATGCCATCAAATCCAGCCAATTATCCAGCACGCTCGTCAGTGCCAATTCCTTGCTCCTCCCCAGCAACTGCATCCTCAGCGTCACCCAAGGCTGCCTCACCCTGTTCGAATAAGAGCGCAACTATCACACGTGTTCCGGCATATTCACCCCAACTGCCGGGAGGTCATGGGGAACTAAACCTGAGTTCAAGGCTGTACGCACATTCTTCAAACGGGTACCCACACCCTCATCCGAGTTTAGGACTATCGAGTAATCCGGCAGCGTTCTTTGCTGCAGCGGCGGCAGCGGCTGCTGGATCTCCTTACCCACTTTTTGGAAATCCTTATGGGAATCATTCAGCTGCAAGTTCGTATCTGGATTCTTTTCATTCCAACATCCTCGCGCAGCAGCAACAACACCTGAAACTTGGAACGTCCGGAGCGGGCTCGGCATCCCTTGGAGGTTCAGCAGCCTCAAATTCCTATTTGCCCCATCATCTTCGGGTCCCTTATCATCCACATGGAACGTCCACGACGTCGCTACATACAAAACTCATCGACTCTGCAAGTGAACGGTACAACGGACATGCGCATGCTCATCTTCACGGCCAAGGAATACCACCCTCAAGCAGAAGCGGAGACTTTTCATTGTCTGGGATGCATTGCAATGGTGGATCCAAATCTGGGTCAGCCGGAATCGGTCCAGGGGACCACATTAAGAAAAATATGGCTCAGGGAATGGTGAAAGAAATCAAGCCAAGCTATGCTGTTACAACGCATGCGTCAAGGACCCAATGGAATGAACAACTGGATCATTCAGCCCATTCACATTCCCTGCATAACAAAACTAGTCCAAATGGGATCTCCGCTGCTCATTATCAACATACGATTGTGGACCACAACAAGCAACATTTGTCGGCCCCACCGGCACATGGCGCTGCACGAGAAGGAATGTTAAAACGCCGAATGCCATATGTGCGTCCCTCCTCACCAGAAAACATGATTCCAAACAGCACAACAAAGGCTAATGGGACATCAAATATCTTCACGTTCCCTCCAGAATTACCACAGGGTCACAATGGAGGAAGGAGTAATGGTAGGCAAATCAATGGGTATGAATTCGAGTCAGGGATGAAAGAATCAGAGAGCCATTTCGGTTTGGATTTGAACACACGCGGTTTACAACAGCCCCAACTACATGCCCAGAATACTTTCCAACCGCCGATAAGCCCGAGAAAACGTAAAGTCCCAGGCACTCAGATTCAATGGAGTTATATGCCACTGGTGAGTCCGACGCAGCGTCAAGGAGATTCCACCAAGTACCTGAATCAAAAACTCTCAAAAGCAAATTCATCAGTACCCTCGTCCCCTTCATATCTTAAGTCACCAGGGTACCTCCAACCGGCTGCTCAAGCGCAACTTATTGCGAACAACTCGAAAGTCCCGAAGAGTCCAACGGTGACATTCAAGTTGGGTCCAAAAGTTCCCCCGAGTCCGAAGAAAGTCCTTCAGGCTCATAATGAAAACCAAGTCAACAGCAATCGCTCACTTCTGCTGTCGCCCCTACCTATTGAGGAAATGCCACTTTTGGAAGCATTTAAGCAAGGCTCACTCATTCAGCTTGCAAATGGAGATGTCAAATCAGTCGAAAATCTTTGTGGGGAGGATTTTACACATTCCGCTGCTCAAATGAGGGACACGGTCAAAATTGTATATTGCAAAATTTTGGCAATCCAGGAAATGAGCCCGTCCAGTCCACTGCTACCGCCATTTTGCAAGGTCACGCTCGGCATGGAATCTCATAAGCAACAGGTACTTTTTCTCAAAAAATATTTTTACAGTAACATTCCTTACCAGATCATGCTCAGAATCTTAAGAGAAATCTCGAGATTTCACCGTTCCAGGAAAAAAACCTAAGATATTACGTATCAAAGAATGCGGGAAGAGAGCTTGCAGCGGAATTAATTTTGAGAATTGCGAATGTAATATTTTAAGGAAAAACTTGAGGCATTAATTTTGTAAGACCGGTTTTGTGACACTTTCCAATCTCCATTCATTTTGGCGACGGCAGCAGACGACGTCTCAAATAGGAAAAGTTTATTTAATTTCTATAAATCTTTTACACCCGGATTCTCCAAAAACAAAGGTGTGCGTTTTTATAAAAATGAAATCATGGCGTCATGTCATGTCGATGGGAGGTCATAACCTGTTTCCACGCGATGACATATTATCCCAAATACAACGGCTTTAGTCGAGGAGCAGGTGAATTTTTTGTCAGCTATTAACGACATCCAAGCCATATGCCGAATTAGAGTTTTGTGGAACCGAGATTAAAGGTGGCCAAATTCATTTGCAAATAACCTCGACATTAATTAGGGATACGTGGTCTACCTAATAGACCTGGTTGATGGGTACTTGTTGGTAAAAAATGGAGTCATTCCCGTCACAAAATTATCCTTTGTCAAGCTCCACCGCCTTTTCCGGTTTAGACATTGGAAGCATATTACGTACTATTCCAGGTGGAAAAAGCACTTCACGCCAGGCTTGTTTCCAATTACGCATAGAATGAAGCTTAAATGAGAAAACCACAGAACCAAGCCTAAATTGTTAATTTCCATCACTTGCCTCTGCTATTTGGAGGAATACTTTATTTGCTTTACGCTCCAGAGAGCAAGTGTAATTGACGGATTAGAGTTAGATTACAATGTCTACATCTATTCGGGCTTCGTGATTACTATGAAATGAGGGAAGGTCAGTTCACCAGAATTTCTTAATGACTCATGTATGTATGTGATGATTCAGTTAACGTGATTTACATACAAAGAGAGGAATAATGACGAAATGTAGAGTAAATGTGTAGTGTAGCGTGCGGTATATTTTGACCAAATGTCTACGGGAAATGGGCACTCTACCGGAACGACAGACAGGGCAAGCTGGTCTGAAAGCAGTTTTCTCGGAATTTAGTTTGCGAAATAGGATTTCGATTCTTTGAGCTGATAGCGTTGTCTGCCTCTTTGTTCCAACTTAACTTTTGTTTCGTCCATAAATTCAAGTTTGAAGGACAGGAGCCGATGCCCTGAAGGGTTGCGCAGGTCGGTTTGCACAAATACATTCAAATTGGACAACAATTTTTGATTAAGTTTCTAAACTGAAAACCGCTTTCCAATGTTAATTTCCAGAATGAAAAAACTTTGACAGCAACTCAAGTTGTATCTTTTCATCTTGAAAAAGTAACTCCAAACCCACACGGGTGCAAGATTTTTCCATAAAAGCCAGATTCCAAAAGACAAGCTTTTGTGATTCTTATTCTAAATTCAGCTTCATCTGGAACATAATTCTAATAGATATCTTTATATTCCTATTGCAGGTTGTCCTTGAGTCGACTTTGGAGCAACCATTCTTTGTCCTGGGACGTGGCTGGTCATCTTTAAACCCTGAGATGAGCAAGAATCTTCTCCAGCTTGAATGCTCTCTCCTGCATGTCGGCGACATTTGCATGACGCTCTCACGACTCCCTGGGAATAAGAAGCAGTCTCCTGGAACCAACCAGAATGGAATCCAAAAACAATCAGTCAACAATCCCACTGTCAAGAACACTACGGTCAATGCCACAGGGGTTGGCCCTACGACTAGTACCAACACATCCAGCGGCGTGACCACAACTGGAAGCGGGACTGCAAAGGACCCGATCATTGTTGGAACTCCAGTGCCACAGACAGAAGTGAAAAAAGAAGCAACAGAAGATGGAAGCAAGGCGCCATTAGGAACAAACACCAACTGCGGTCCATCCAGCCCAAAGAAGCGAAAATGGTCAGTCCCAGAGCAGGAAAAAGACAAATCAGACGCAGAGAAAACGGACGATGAGCCAATTACACGAGCCGAGGACGAGTGTTCGAGAAACTCGTCTACACCAATCAACGTGACGGATTGAAAACTCACCTTCCCCAGCTGCAATGAAGATCCCGAATTATTTTACAAATGCGCAGTAAGCTGAGACCAAAAGCCTCAAATGTCGAATTATGAGGCGACAAGACTAAAGGCATGCGCGCTTCTCTTATTGCCACACACCGTTCCTTTCAAGTACAAGGCTTTCCGTCATTCTGGTTTTTGGAAACGTTTTGATCTCATTGTTTTAGAAAAAAATAACAAAGAGTGAAATCAACGTACAAAAACTTTAAAGTTTCTTTAGGGAGGTCAGCGCAGTATGGGGTTTAACGCTGGGCGACAGGTTTTTGACTTAAATCTAAATCGTTTTTCCTAGAATAACATACCGGCATTGAAATTCATGAGAATACTGGCAATGTCCATACCGATTCGCAGAGTTTATTCTATGAATTTGATAAAGCAGAACGTCGTTGACACAAAATTGATATGACTGTTTCTTCAAACTTATCGCCCAGCGTTAATAATTTAATTTAAGGTCATGAATTGGGTCAGGATGCACTCTCCACCGTTTCGTACCAGATGATGCCATAAAATCGAGCTTTAATTTATGTGCATTAATTAATACACCTGACAATCCTCATGTGAATCCTTTTTAGACAATCCAAAATGTCACTCTTATACTTTTTCCTTGCTGTTTTGTTATTTCTTTTGAACTGATACACGATGTTGTTAATTAATTGTGATAATCGTAATTAGGATAAATTAATAGAATTAAGATTGGTTCTTTGAGATTTGGGCATGACTGAAGTGTTAACTTGGACATCCACATTACGTGATTTTTATAAAACTAGGACAGAGGGTGATGATAAAAGGCAGAGAGACAAAGAGACGCAATTTTGGACGACAAATGTCGCCCAGCAGCAAAGGGACCGATTTGAAGCTTATAACTCTTTTATGATTAAAAGACGAGAAGCGAGTGGGTGCTAAATTACTTTGAAGCATTCGGCTATAAAATGGGAATTAACTGGCCCTTAATTCTGTTGCCCTTGTCTTGATTAAGACTTTTTTTTTGTTTATAAATGGATATAAAAATTCAATGTGATACTCTAAATTGTATAAAAATTTAGGATTTAATCAAGATGAAATATTTAACTGAAGAGTTATAACTTTGTTTAAGAACGATAGAAATACATTGTACCTATTTATTATTAAAAATGAATTGTCGGTCACAAAACCCCTTTTAAATGGAATCAAAAATGGAATTGAAGTACCTAAATTAATAACCATTTGCTTTTTAAATTATATTAAATGGCGTTCAAACTCTGATCAACCACAGGCTGTTGTATTTACAATTTCTTTGGAAAATCAATAAACCCTAAAACTGAATCAAATATTAAAAGTTGGAAATTATAGGCAAATGGAAAAGTTGGAAGTTGGTCACTTAAATTGATATTTTATGAAAAAATAATTCTCCTGAATTAACCAAGAGAGTTGCTAACTTTTGTTTACTTTAGAGGTACTTTATTTCTGAGAGGATGAATTATCTTATTATGTTTGATATGAATTATAGAATTATAACTCACCAAATAGGCCATTTTTCGAACACAACCAACTTCCGATCAATTTACTTTCCAAAGTTGATAACATTTAGTGTACACAGACTGAGTCAAATCGAGTTAATTTGGTTATTTCGCTGCTTTCCTCTGTCTTGGACTCTGTTTTGGTGACGAATTCCCTGCAAAGAAGATTAATTATTAATCCTCTGGATAAAACTCAAAAGAAGAGCATCCACTCATTCATAAACTGACATCACTTACTTGAAATTTCTCGAAGTGTTTCCTTTGGTAACCATTCAAAGTCTACATCATCGGATTGGCCTGTTCCACGTTCAATCGTTTGCTTTCGTGAGCTGCTCTTCTTGCTGAATGAAGTAAGCACATGTTGACCCACAACGAGCAAAAGGACGATGAGGGCGGCCAAGAAGATGTACAAGAAAAATGTTTCTCCGTCCAAACCTTCTTCAAATTCAATCACAGTGACGGTTTGATTGTAAACAGCATCCAAGTATGGCTTCCCTTCCTAAATTAGAAAAGAACTTGTAGAATCAACAACGAATTTATCAATTAGAACCGTATTATCTCTTACCACATCCCTGTAGGCAAGATTGACTGTGAGTCCAAATGGTCTTCCGGCAAAAGATTCGTCAACATAGAACCGGTAGTGGAGAGTTGATTGCTCCTTTGGTTTAATTAATCTGTTGTATGTGGCACTCGTAAAGTTTTGAATATGGAAGGAATAGTCCTGTGGGTATCTGAAGGAGGCGTCCAAATGCTCCAGAGTGAACCCACTTGATCCCTTATTCACAAAGCTGACCAAGAATTCCACCAGTTTCCCAGCGTGCAATTCTGAAAATAAAATAGAAACAATGTTTACTTCCTACCATCTCCAAGCGTCCACGGAGCAGTCACAATTAATTCCATTCGGTTAAATCAGAGGTTCCTTAGAAATTGATTAGATCATTTGCAAGATCAGCATTTCGCGTTATACATCATGTTAAAACAAACATACAGGGAGATGATGAAAGAAGTTTACAGTACCAGGGCCTTGTGATCCAGCGAGACCAGGAGTTGGCTTGAAGAATAGAATACTTGTCTCTCCAAATTCGGATTTCCCTATGACCCCAGCCGTATCTGCATCTAGATCCTCGACTACTTGTTCTGGTACATCCTCTGTCGGTCCTTGGTCATCAAGATCAGTGTCATCATCATCTATTTCGTCTTCAGCAGCTACAGCATAACCTGAAATGAAATAAAAGTTAATATCTCATTGTTTCGAAGAAAAGAAGCTCTTTTACCTTTCTCTGTGACAAGAGTGACAATGGGTAGTGCTACGAGTACCAAAAGCAAGAACTTTTTCCAACTAAAGAGCATTGTGAGGTGTAGTGAGGATCGTGTTATTGAGGAGCTCAATCAAAGGAGCACAGTTGACCGGAAGACGAGTTGAGCGAGAGAGTGACCTTTAGTGCTTTAGTGTTTCGTGTTGTATGGTGTACTGGATTGGTGACCAGGAGTGTGTCTAGTAGTGATGGCAGTGTTTGACTGACAACAACTAAATCAATTAAATTGAAATGTAAGACGAGGCCAGTGACGAGGAGGAGAGTGTTTGTCAATCTCAACCACCGTGTTACCGGCTGGCCCTTCAACGCAGACAACTCAGACGATGTGGCACAACAATTAAAAAACCGCCAGGCTACGAACAGACGGAAAGGTCAGGAGTCACCTTCACAACCTCACTTTCACGCCACCCTTCAACCACATATGGGAAAACTACAAGAATCCTTAAATACGTACAGGTCAACAATCAAAACCAATTACCCAATTACTTAATTTAAGAGTTAAATTAGTATTTATCTTCATTAGAACCATAGCAAGATACATAGTTTGGAAATCCCTAATACAGTAAAACCTACTTATAAGGGGGGTCAAATGGAGTCAGCAAATTCCCCCGCTATGTCCAGGTCCCGTTATAACCGGGTGTATTTCAATTGGCCGTAAGACACAAATGCTCGTCTTAGAGACCCCCGCTATATCCGGCAAACCCATGTACCCCCTTATAACCAAGCCCGTTATAAGTAGGTTTTACTGTACTAGTCATTCGAATCATCAAGGAATTTCAAGATCCATCATCCTAAAATGAAGATTTCTCGGACTCCTCTGTCTGAATTGACATGGCCACACCTTGTAAACGTTCTTAGACATCGAAATTACACGCATTTCCTATGTCAAACTTAATAGGCTTGGCAAAGACTCGGAATAAACAAAAACGGAAAGGTTTGAGCGAATTCAAATTGTCTTTACTGAGTTTACTCAGATTATTTACTTTAGTTATTAAGTTTATTTCCGAAGTTTGGACAACTTTTAGTTGAAATTGTGGCATTCGCAAACTTACAGAAAATACTTAATTATTGTGATATAGAGAATTAATTCAACCTGTGGTATTCGTCAGTTTCAGAAAATGCTTAATTATTTGGAATGGACAATTAATTGAAACTGTTTCGTACATTAGTTTCTGAAAATGCTTAATTATTGTGGAATTTATTGGAAAAGATATTTCACTGAAAAGTTGGGATATTTTCCTGACCTGTGACTCTTTAATTCTCATCCTCCTTTGGCTTAGGTTCGGCTGGTTTAATCGGAGCCAGAGTATCCACACCAAAATAGTGCAGGGCTTCGTTTCGGCGATTGAGAATGGCAGTTGCGGTAGCGATCTATAAACGTGCTTATTACTTCTGGAATAAGGTATAAAGGAGAAGTACTCACAACAAGCCGTCTTTCAAAGTTTGCTTGCCGTCGTCTTTGCTCCAAATACTTTGTTTCCAATTCAGCATCAGTCTGTTTCCGTTGTTCCACTAATTGCTGTTTTCTAATTAAGTAATGAATGATTTCTAAAATCAGGCTTTGAATCAATTTACAGGTGCGTCACTTACTTTTCCTCCAACTCCAACAAATGTTGTTCAAGTTTTTGGAACTGAAGATTATTTTGTTTCACATTACGATCCAGGTCAGCTTGCCGCTTTGAATGATCCTTGAGGTCATGAGCCACTCCAAAGAGCTTTGTTTAAAAAATAAAAAAATGAGACTGGCTGAGCTTAATAAAACTTAAAAAAGACTTACAGCCATCTTGCAATCAGCTCTTTCCTGGAGCGCTTCTTCTCTTTCTTCGTGTAGTTCCTTTTCCGCAGCGATAATTTCATCCTTGACAGATTTGATTTCATCAGAGATTTGGGCTGCCTCCATTTCAGCCCCGTGCTTCCATTCGTACTCCATTTTTGATTTTAATTCTGGCATCAGTTTATCCAAACGCTTCAGGACTTCATGAGTTTCCTTAAAATTGGAAATTCATGTAAGGAATCGGGAAAATACAAGATTACATACATTATATTTATCAATACCTGCATCCAGATGCGAAATTCTGCTGGGTTAAACGGGTTTCGTTTGAGTTTGAAAGACTCCGCAGCCGTTCCTGATTCTTCAAAGATGCAAGTCACTTGGTCATTGAAAGCGTCAACTTGACGAAAGTTTGTACAAGTTTTGTAGAACTGCGTTGAACAAGATAATTAAAGGCTTATTTCCAATAATATAATCCTCTTGTGTGGCTTCCTCACCTTATCCGTAAGGTTTTCCAGCATTTGCTTCGCCTGATTCAGTTTAGTTTCCATCGACACTATGACATCAGAGATCGCCTTTCCTTCCTTCTTGAGGCTCACTGTCCGATGAACAAGATTTGTTTTGGCTTCCTTGGTCATTGACTGCCGTTCGATACGACCAATGATATCAGACCGCTTAGCCGACTCCACTGCAATTTTCTTTTCTGATATTCGAAATCAAAATGTTTCATAAACAGACATTATAAGACAGCTATTTTACTTACTCAAAGTGTTTATCTGAGCCTTCACGTGCTCGGTGTCTTTATATTTTTCAATCAACTCGTCAACCTCCGACTGGTGCTTTGTAATGACTGCTAACTTGTCAGTACTTGCTTTGGTTTTTGTCAAAATGACCTGTGAACAGTTATATAAAACAGTCAAAATAGAAATGCGTTTAACTTTTTGCCGAACTTACAAGGGAAACATCAGTCATGGATTCCATAGATGCCAACTGTTGCAGGAGTTGCGACAACCTTTCGTTGAGTGAATCTGTGCTCTCGCTCACTTCAAAGAAGTAAGCTTCCCCTACAAGAAAATTTAGCTTAACCTGAATCTCTAAGACAATTAGTATAAAACTCTCACGGATATTCTTCCGGTAGTCCTCCAGCTCCCCATCAATGTTTTCATCCTGTCCTAACCTGCACCTGAGAAACATTCGACGATAAGACTCCGTTACCAACCCCGTAAAACGCTGTAAAAAATCCATAATGAGACTTCTTATATGGCCGTGCAAATTAAGAAATATTCCAAGATAATTCATTGAACTTACCATTTCTTGGTCTCTGAAGGCATCCACACTGATAGACCCAAATGGACGAATTGTACATGCTGTCTTCACTCTGTTTGCCAACCATACCAGGAAAGTTACTCCATATGGCAACCCGTACGATGTGTTAACTAATACAGGACACGGTAATGTTAGATTTTAGTTGCACCAATTAAATATAAAACATTTACAGCTTCATGAGTTCCTTTTTTACCTGATTTCAGCTGGGACTTGGTTAAAGTCCCAGGGTAACGAAGACAAAGACACATGTCCAACAACTGCGGAATAAGCTCGTCCACTTTTGTCCCGGTGAACTTAGGCAAACCAAGAGCCTGAAGCATAAACTAAAAACAAAGGCATAGATCGTCCTACAGCTCCTTGCATTATAATTAGGCAATGTAGTCCTTACATCACAAATCTTGAAATATTCTGCAACAGACATGCGCTGGTATTCCACGACAGTAAAAGTTCTGTGATACTGCATTTCTTCAAGGGTCTCCGTAACTAACAAAATCATTGAATTGACAAGCTTCTTCTCGAGAGCATGAGGTGCCTTGAACGTTTTCTGAGCAGGGCCGAGCCCTTTGCTTCGCACAGCCTCCGCCGACTTGGGACAAAACACTACATTTTTGTCATCCATAGTGAAAGTCATGCTCATTCTGTGTTAAGCATAAAATAACAATTAATTACAAGTAATATCTCTATACAATTACAAATATCTCGGGGAGCTTGAGATGCACAAGAACCATACCTTCGAAATGTACTTGGAGTAGAAGAATTATTGTAGGTTGAATTGAGCCAACTGTTTGCCATCTCTGAGGACAGAGAACGTTTACGTGGTTTTTTCATATCTGTGGATGGACGAGAAGCCGAAGCGAAAGAGTTTCGTAGATCTTGGTTGCTCACGCTCCTTAAAAAAAATTGTGAAACTCAATTTTGTCCAAGTTTAGTTAGAGACGGAAAGGTACCTAGAGAGTTTGTTCGGGTTCCGAAATCCTGGACGTCCTTCCCTCTGAGCAATGGGGGGTTTGGATCTTGTTGATGATTGGCTCTGCTGTGCGTGTGCCCCTCCTGGCTTAAAGTTTCCTCGAGAGGTAACAGGAGTGGGTATAAAAGACTGGCGAATTCCGGTTGCTTTATGACTGGGCAGACTTCTTGGATCAGCAGTTGTTCGTCTAGCATTTGAATTTGAAACTGAAGCAATGAGATTTCCAATGCGACTCCTCCCAGCCGAGTTAGCGTTGGACGTAGGAGGGACATTTGACACTCGGAAAAGCTCGCAAGAGATCCTTGGGTCATAGGACTCGCCCATTGCCTCTTTTATAACGGCTGTGATGGAACTGCGACGTTTCACCTAATGTTTTAGTATTTTGATTAGTTCCCATATCTTTATATTTTGTAAAGTAAAATCTCACTGGAGCTTTTCCGTTGTTTTTGCTACCAGACATTGGTCCAGGCGTCCGATCCCTCAGTTCTTCCATTGTCTCGAGTCTTCTTGAACGGAACTGGATGTGAACTGAATCAAAATCGTGACTTATTAGTAATAACGGTGATGAAATTAAGGTTATTTAGGTTATTTTAGGTTTCCTTTTCCTTCTTCTTTCCTTCCCTCCAAAACCAACTCAACGTATTCAAATTCCGCGGGAGTAAAAGACGAGAAATCGAAACCTAGTTGGTGTGAAGTTAGCAAAAACTTTGAAAACTCCCGAACCGTCAAACCAATTTTCTTGTGTTTTATAAACTAAATCTTCTAAGCGTGTAATTTTCTATTGTGTTTCAGGATATTAAAAACTCTGAAAAGATAAGAATTAAGAAATTTTGATGTCAGTAATCATATAAGTTTTGTTTATTAATAGAGTGACTGGAAAAATCAATTTACAGTGGGAAAGTATACCATTTAAGGCACTATAAAAATTAAGGTATTTGCATAAACTCACAAAATTTTAGATTTTGTAGTTATGAATATAATCAATTTTAAATAACAAGTAGTCTTCCACATTTTTGTTGTACCGAAAAACAGCTTTCCTGCTTATATCACTCGTTATTTGATGGAATAAAATAACCTAATAAATATTAAGTTTTAATTAAATCTCTATATTGGTGAATAAACTGCTAGTGCATTCACGTGACCAGACTCGCTAGCAATGCCTTGCTGAGGATAAAGTCGGTGGGTGGGAAGGAATATTTATACTGTCATTCGGGTGTTTAATTTTTAAGTCATATACATATACATAGACTCATGCTCAGAGTTTGATATCTTCCCATTTACAGCTAAAGATGAACTTTAGTTAATTTTGTTAATGGGAATATAATTTTAATTACTTTTTACAAAAAAAAAACTTGTTATTATATGCTGTATTTTAAGTCACGTGACTCAATAGTCTTGACAACCAGCATCAGCTAACTTCACAGCATTGTATTTGGATGTTGGAGGAAGCAAAGAGGAGCCAGCTGAGGTATTTCATTTTCATTTCGTCTTTTAATTTCTTCTCCGTCTTCGGTCTTTATTTTAGATTATAATAACGCTTGACCTTTGAGGTTTAAGTTGATTTGTGTCATTAAATGTGTCTCATGCTCCTACAATGGTAAACGTCAACAAAGGAGTTTTGGTTGAATGGTAAGTCAATCGTCAATGTCTCATGGTATTAAG
>VNWY01000039.1:0-117732 GCA_009869845.1 Pseudachorutes palmiensis | reverse complement strand
CCATAAATTTTATAAAAATTTACAGCGCAAAGTCTCAAATAAATAAATAAGATGACTTACTTGAAGTCCAGATTCATTGGGAACGCAAGGATGCTGCTAATGACCCAAACAACGGCTATAAATATGGTAGCTTTCCTTTTGGATATCCTGGCGCTGAGCGGTCGTAGCACTGCTCGATATCGATCCAGAGCAATGGCGGACAATGTGAAGACGCTGACGTTGACGCTTAAAACCTGTTGTTTATAGACACAAATAAAACACCACGTCAATAAATGCTTTCAGATGAGGACTTTGTTAAAATGTTTTCATTAACTAAATCTATGCCGGACTTGGCTCATCACAGCACCAAATAAAGCTTTATATTGCAAATTCCGACGAGGCCTACGGTCCAGTGGCTGAAAATAATTATTTTGGGTTCTCGCCCTAAATACAGCCAGCTTAGTGCTTAAAGCGGCTTCGTTCCCTGGAAGTATTTTAATTTAGTATCAGATTAATTTCAGTTGCTTCCATCTGCGTGAAGCTTCTCCCATAATTGAATATTATTGACATTTAATTCAGCTTTATTCCCAACATATTTTTGGTTTTTCATTCTAATGGAAGCGAATATATTCTAACGGTTATGCCACTAAAGGCCGGTTTTGATAATGAGGCTCGCTGGAACGTTAAAATCATGCTCTTAAATTCAGTAAACTTTGGCACAAAAAGGGGTTTCAGTATAGCTTTCAGCAACAGAACTTAAAGTGTGATAGTTTGAATTAACTTTGCTGTTAAAAGTTTTCTAACTTTTCTTTGTTTGAATTGAAGCTGGAACTATCGACTTTGACCCGACTTAAGCCGTTAAAGCCTTTGTTTTAAACTACTTGGATCCATTTTATATTGGAACTGGTAGAGGGTTTATACATTTCAAACTTCTCCTTATGTTTTACTACTGGCGCATAAAGACTGTGTAGTAAATCCCATTTCAATTCTTTATGTGACATCCCGGTTGCTCTAATGCAAAAGCGATTATGAAAATGCATGTAATCCAGGACTGTTTACTTTGGAAATATTTTATTTTACTTCCCGCACGCAGCTCTGTTCCTTTATTATTTAGCTGTAAACGTGGAAGCGTAAGTCAGTCCTGCTTCATCAACATAATTCCGCTCGTCTGTCTTGTATAATTGTTTCTAGCCGTGGATCCCACCACAATACGGAAAGGAAATTAGACTCAGCATGTTTCGAAGTAGCGCTTTTATCTACGAATTGAACGAGAGCTTTGCTGCATTGTATCTCCCACTGTAAATGTTGGGATGAAAAAGCTAAAATGGAAGATTGAATCAGAATCATCATAATCATAATTCATTTCCGCGTCGGCAGGAGTTTTGTCCATAACCCATTTTCAGACCCACTTCAAGTTTCATCGAATCAAATCTTTGGAGCGTATCAACGAGATGGTTTGAAGTTTACTTTAGCCCTTGTTGGCTATATTAGAATCCAGGACCTTGTCGTTGCTGTTGAAGGTTTTGGAGAAAAGAAGTTGCAAAAGTTCATGTGACTTGAATGAATAGTGATAGGGGAAGTCGGAAAAGTAATTTCCGAATGAAAGCAAACAAGAGTTGTTCAACCTGTACAAGGGAAGTCAGAAGATTTTCTCATTATGCTAAATATGAAGTCATCCAATCCTCAGTCTCCGTTTCTCTGCTCTTGGGAGCGATATATGGAAATCCTCAAGCAGAACATCCAAACTAATCCAAGCTATTCCATATCGGTTACTGAAGCGTATCATTCTACAGACAGTTCCCGTCTCCATTTTCCAGAGTTATTTCCGATTTCCGAAAGGACCCTCAGGAATTCAGTGAGTCTTTGGCGTCCCGTTGAGGAAGACCTGCACACTACGTTAAACACCATTTAAACGGAGCTATACTCACCCATTTCCGTCGTCTAATTTATCACAAAGGAATTGATGCATGGATGAGCCTTCTGAATCACGTTTATGATAATGTACACACGCCTACAGCTTTTCACGGCTTTTCCCAATTATTTACAATATTTCTGAGAATTTTCTTTTCACTTTTGCCTCCAGAGAAGACTTCCTGAACCTGACGATAATTTTCAATGGAGCTTTTCTCCAGCTTTCGGAACGAATCTAGCTTTTCCCAAGTGGGGAATTACATATAATTGCGCTAGTCCCAAATATTATTAGTTGTAAATAGCAAATACATAGAAAAAGAGACCGAACTTGATTATGTGTGTCAGAAACGTAAGTGGAGTTAAGCTCGGCTACGAAGGCATAAGAGAACATACCTGAACAAATGGGCAGAAGGAGCATAGAATTCTTGGTAGATTCCATCGCTGCAGAAGTGCGGCTTGGAATTGAAATGGAATTGCAAAAAGTCCAATAATAATGTCGGCCAGGCTTAAGTTTGCTAAAAGGAAGTTGGTCACGGTCCGCATTCGCCTGGAAAACTGTGAAAAAGTGAAGCATATTACATTCAGTTTTGCTGGTAGACCGCATCCTTTCACTTCCTCTGGAAAAGGGATTCAAGTCGTATACCAGAATACGTGCAGCTGGATTCGTTTTTTCCCTTTTCAATTTAAGATGAACGAGGGCACGTATTTAAAAAATTGGGAGGCTGAAATGAGAGATTAAAAGGACTTTGAGAGCCATCTTAGAGGTGTGGAGTGGTGAAATTAAAAGGATGAAAGTGGAAAGCAATTTCATAAATACCTTTTGCTTTCACAACTTAATCACTAAATCACAGGCGAATAAAGAGTTTCATAAATCTAACCGTTTTGACAGAATTTCAGAAAGCGCAAAGTGAAATACAGCGAGTCTTAGGCAGCGTCGGACTTTGGAAAGTTATTATAGAAACTTAAACTTATACCCACCAGTGCACTCAACGTCGCCATCCTTACAAGAAAACAAAATGGGTACGTTAAGTAATACTTTCTTAAAGTTTACAATTGCACATTAAATGGTGTGGCAGTTCAAGTGGGAAGATTGCTTCATGAGTTACAGCATAAGCCATGAATTATTGTGAATGAAAAATACAAGAAAAAAGCAACGGTGATCCAAGCTGACGACTTAAGAGAAAAAGTTTCCAGCATTATACTAAAATTTTTCTCGACACTTGGAAAACTTTGATGTGGAATGGACGTAATTCGCACGTTGAAACTGACATGTTGTAAAAAAAATGGATTAAGAATTTTGCCACTTCTGTAGTCTCAAAGGGCATATTGGCCCTCTACTGTTACAATTTGTAAATCGGAATAAAAAGTTAGTCCGAGAACCCAAACCGTGAAAGTGTAACTGTCGGTTTCAGGAAGCAATTTTCTGCGGTTCGCTTTCATTGATTTAGACAAGACAGAATGGATATTTGGCGTCATTCCCAAAACTATAGACTTAAACAGTGGTTGCCCTTTGGCTTAAAATATTACTGATTTCGTGACATTACGCCATGTTCAAGAAAACTTTTAAAGTATACTTACCAGCACAACCCACAAAACAAGGGCATTCCCCGCAACAGCCGTGACAGAGATAGTTCCGTAGAAAGTGGACAACATGACGACGATCCCCAGCGGAACTTGGTAGAGCTCATCATCTTGGAATTCACCATTGGCAGTCGAGTTTGTCGAGTTGAGTGAGACTTCTAGTTGATTGGCTTCCATTATTCCGTCAATGTTCTCTTGTCTTTCGAAAATTTCCATTGCTTTCACTTTCTAATTTTCACCCCACAGGCCCACAGGCTTAAAAATCTGAATTCCCTGAGAGTTCTTTTCTATTACAGGCAGGATTTTCTTCCACTCTGCTTTCTCCTCTTTTATATCAACAGAGAAACGGTAGTTTCTGATTTTAATTTCAAAAAATAAATCTTGAGATCCTCTTAGGAAGTGTGACAGAAATTGTGAGTATGCTGTACAGTGTTTGGACCTGCAATAAACTTCCACTTGGGTAGATGTGTAGTTGGCAGAGCTCACCTTTGAGGTCTAATGTTCTAAAAAGGAAAAGGAGAGTTATTTTAGCTTCACTCTGATGCTTCCACCCTCAAATAAACTGAGGTTGGGGAAAGGAGGGCTACTTTCTCTTGATGTAGAATAACGAAGACATTTTACTTTTGTGGACAAAACTGTAGATCAGAAGCCCAGAACGAGACGACAGGAGGTGTAGTCTGATCTTACCCAGGAGCAGTTGCGGAAGAAATGAAGTCAAAGTCTCTTTTGTGAAAGTGTTGAGGCGGGGTAGGAACGAGGAAAGCACTTTCTCTCACATATCCATTTGGCTTTCTCCCTTGGCGTTACTACCTCATCCAAAAGCAACGCGAGAGACGCCAAAATCCCAATGCCCGGCACAAAGTCATCTTCATAATATGCATCAACCCATTCAGGGACTCGTCTAGCTACTTTTTACCCGGAAGATATAATAATGTCTTCTTTAAAATCTACATTTAAAAGACGCTAATAAAAGATACGTATAATTAGTCCTTTTGCACCTGAATATTTAGTGGTTTAGTACTTTAAGTCAACAAATTACTTTATACATCCATCCACTTTAAATTCCGTGCAGTCGTTTAGATTGCTTTTGGAAAATTGGAATGCCAAGTTGAGCCGTTCATCTAATATATATTATTTAGAAAAATAAATTTTGCTAAAACCCACCATGCTATTCCCTACTGCGTGTTCGATTGGGCCATTAATTTCGAGAGAATCAAATAAACCCTTATTACAAATTACTTCGTTAAAATGGAGCGGAACTAAACAGTTTTCAGCGTTCAATATGTTCAAGTGACTTACCTTTTAATTCCAATCGTGTAAAACCAACCAAGGTCGAAACACTTTTCCATTGTATTAATATTCGCAGATATTTTAATGTTATTGCCCAAATGCCTTATTTGCCTGTGGTAAAATGGAACTGACCTCCAGTAACAAGTAACATGATATAATAGTAGACTTGTTAACTTGGGTTTGGCCGTAGGAAGAAGCAGATAGTGTCTGTATCACTTCAACTGTTCCTAATAACACATAGGGTGAAGATGAAGGCAATTTTAATTAATTTTTATTAAAGTTAATTTTAGTATTTATTAAATAGTCCTTCAACTTTAGCAATATGACATAGTCTCGTGTTTTCCCATGAGTTGGGGGCTTCCAAACTAATAAATTGGTAAAATAGATTAGGATAAATAGACAACTAAGTATGTCCAATCGACCAACAAGTGTCACCTAGGGTCAACATATTAGTAATTCGATTATTTTTTATTAGCACTAATAAAAGATTTTGGAAATGACGAATCCTTCATCAGACTGATGAAAACAATCGTGATTTGCCAAAATTCTAATTTGCATTTTAATATAATTAAACTTATTAGCTAATAACAAAATCCCATTTCCCCTATTTCATAGCTGCAATACTTTCAAGAGCATCTTTTCCTCATTCTTATTCAATTCCGCTATTTCTTTGTAATCGAAAGTGAATAGAAGGAAGTCACTATTGTCCAGCCTTGGAGAAAGTCACATTCCATTGAAAGGAAATGTTGATCATGATGTGAAAGAAGAGTTGATTGTTGACGTTGCGAATAAACCAACAAATCCCAAAAAGTAAACAAAAGTTAGGACTAAATCCTAATGCTTTTTATCTTAATTAATGACCCGGAATCTGTGACGTAGAATTCTGACAGTGCGCTATGACATGACCAAAAAGCGGTCCCAGTTCACTACTTTCCCTGGTATTAGATTAGATCCACGGTTAATTATTAAGGCCACATAAAAACTTATTACTATTATATTATTATTATTATAAAACTTATTTGATTTAGTTAGAAGATTATAAACAAATAACTATATAGCCGGTTCTTTATTTCCTGTGATGAAAATGGTGTTCAAAAGCTCCAAAGGTGTGATAGGATCTAAAAACGCATTTTTAATGCCAAGGCTTCAGTTTTAAGACCACTGTTGAATTCCTTCAATCTTTATGTTCTTTTCCCAAATTTTAAATGTTTGCTTTCCTTTTGTACTGCGCTTTTATTACCTCCATTCAGAAAGTTCGAAATTCCGTAATGAGGACAACCGGATTTCATTGGAATTGGCGTACCAATTTCTTGTTCGGTCGACTGTTCCAGTGAAAGCGCAGAGCTTTTCTTTCACTCTTTTATATGTCTCGGGCTTTCCCTTTTCAGAAAATAGGATTAGGAAACGATTCATCCAACCCTGTAAGCTTTAAATCCTTTCCGATTTTTAGAACGAAGTCGTTTTTCTACTCTTACGAAATCCCAATGTTATGCTTCTATGTGGTCTATAAATATAAATGGATTTAGGCGACACTACTACTTTCTCCTGTTTGCTTTACAACCCTCGTCAGCTCACACGGACATAATTTTCAATATTACACTGCACTGGCTCAATTGATCTTGAACCAAGTTTACTTTCTTAGACTTCCTGATTCTAGAAATGTACTTGTTTAAACCGCTGCTTGGACGATAGCTTTACAAACCTTTTCTGTACATAATCAAATGTTTACATTCGAATGTAAACTAAAAACTCTGTGGGGATTAAGCAGTTGTATAGTATTAGATTTCTGGGTTTTTGTGTTTACAATTTGATCACCCAACCTTTCACCTGAAAATCCATAGGACAGCGTTCGCACTTCTAGACAAGATAAACGGATTCATTTATTCATGCTTTTCTTCCGGTTTTATAGTGATGTCATGATTATAAAAACACGGAACCGGATCACCCGCTTGTTGCAAATACAAACTGAGCCTGGCATTTACGATCTTTTCATTTTGGCTTACAATGCTTCACTGTGATACAAGCGTTACGAATGAAGTGAGTATCTTTAAAAATGTGACTGAAGGCTCCGGATGAGCAGCCATCCGGAGGAACTCACAAGGAGCGTACACACGCATTTGAGGACTCAATAGAAATGACTTTCATCTTGAAAGAAAGTTTTGGAAAAAGTCTTAAGATGGATCACTTTCTCAACTTGGATTGTAACTAACTTTGCACAAAAATTTCACATTCCGGCCCAGTCCGTGACTGACTTTAAAAAGAACACGATTTCTTCAATTCAGATTCCGAGTTTTGTAAAATAATTCAGGAATTGACTTTCATCAGTGGACATAAGCGTATAATAAATAAGTAAAGAGACACTCCAGCTCTTTACCAAACGTAGACCTTTTAGACTAAAGACACTCCACGAGAAGGACACTGAAACTGAAAAGTAACGGAGAGTAAATTCAATTCAGTAGAGCGGAATGTAGGGGCGGCGTTAGGAACTGAAAAGTAGACTATATAAGCCTTCAGTAACAGGTAACGTTACGATAATTAAATATTTTTTTGACCGTGGGAAGATGGAACTTGGAACGTCAAGCTTGTCACAATTATTTTTTGCGTTTGGATGAAGTCGTCTTGAAAGAACAAATGTGTCACATTCACATTTCTCTTTTTAATATTCCTTCAAGGGCTTTAGATCACCTTTCCCAGCGTCTGTCATGAATATTACATCACACGTCCTACACGCCTTTCCCTGCTCCCTGATCATATTAAATTCTTGGAACTTTAAGTCTCCATATTCAATCCCTATTACTATGACACACCTTCACGCCATTATCCAGTTGGACTCCCTTTATTATCCTCGGTTCTTGTGTCTCGCTGTACAACGGGAATACGAACTTGGCTTCTGGGCGGCGTAGCTACTGGATTTCAATTTAACTAATGAGAAAACGAACTTGTCAGTAACAATTGTTACTTGATGTAAAGAATTCTTTGTTCCTAAATGGAATCTGACAACTGCTGCGTGTGTCTTTTCTCACATCGCAAGTTAAACTACGAAATAATTGTACCCATTATACATTTTTTAAACTTCTTAAGGCATATAGAACAACCAAAGTTTTCAAGCTTTTTGTAAAAACGAAAATGGGTAATAATTAAGGGAGTAAGTTAATAATCATACGGAAACTTTATATAACTTGAGCAAAACTTTGGGTGGATTTGATTAGCAATGGAAGTGTTGCTCTGTAATCATAAAAGGAAATTCAAAAAAATAACTTTTGTGTCTTCTGCAATCATTTTTATAAATCATTTATTTTATAACCATTACATAATGGTAGTTATATGCAAATATAAAATCAAAGTTTTGACTGTGTTTCACTCTAAAGTCAATTAAATAGTCATAGCTAAGTAAAGGACATGTCAAGGCAAAGTAATATATAACCATAGGACCCTCTGTTGCGGTAGCGAGTATTTAATAGCATCCTAGAATATATGGAATCCCATTTGATTCTCTCTTGCGGATACAAAAATCAATATGTAACGACCGTTGGGGCAGTCTCTGATCTAACCGAAGGATTGGGTGTCAAAATGATCCATGTCTTCATGCAAAGTCCCGAGGTTGAATGGAATTGGATTTACCGAGTTGATTAAGGACAAAGAGAAAGAGAAAGTAGGGGAAAGTTTATGGAAAAGGCCTATGTTTCTAGCCTGTGTGTCATTGGACTGAGATACCCTCTCGTTGAGAGGAATCAGAGGCTCAGTGCTTTTCAGTTGGAGCATCTCGTGAAAGTAGAATTGCGTTTTGACTTGTTCTTCGGCAGGAGTCAAAGGTCCTGTGTTCAAAAGGGCCCATTGTGCCCTCTCATCATCTCATGCTTTCACTCCTCTTCCTCAAAGACCTCCAGCAGAGACTAAAAGAAAAATTGCTTTCTTTTCTCATCTCAAATGAAAGTCTGACCACGTAGATTTTTCATTATTACCGTTTCATCTTCCCTTATCTTCCAAGTCTTGGCATCTTCTCATTCCGAGTCGTATCACTCATCTCCAATACTTCCTCGCCAAAACGGAAGTGCAAAAAGTATTTCATGGATCTTAACCCAGACTCCTGCTAACATTAAATGAACCATTTAGAAATCTCAAGAAACTAGTTTTTTTTAAGGAACAAGATGAGTATTTGATAAGTCCCACAACCCATCTTACAGAATTGGTGAAACTCCACTAAATCCAAACTTAGGCAACGGAAAAACTTAATTAGAAACTTGATCATTACACCATTGGAACATCTAATAAGTTACAAGTCAATTCTTGTAAAGATAGTGAAACAAAACGCTACAGTAGACAAACAAATGCACATCCACCACTAAACTATATGCTATCTGCCAATCCTTTCGAATAGATAGCGGAGTCTAAACTATTTACAACTTTTACTTTTAAAACTTTTACTTTAGGAGCTACAAAACATGAAAGGAAAGGAAAAGTGTGACTGGGGCTAACAACAACCAATGGGGAGACTTTAAAACTTGACAGCGCAATGGGATTATAATGTTCTTAATATAATCAATTAGGCAGGATATAAAACACTATGTGAAAGTAATTGGCTCATTAAATTGCCCCTTGTTTTTAAGGTAAATTCTCAGAAACCAAAGCTAAAGTTTTGCCTTATATCCCATTAACTTCTAGACTTGTGGATAATTAAGTATTTTTCAGGATTTCCTAGAGGTGCTTTGATCCAGATGTTAGTTAGCTTAATGACGGGTGACTGCGTAGACATAATGTACGATTTGCGACATGTTTTCCAAAATGATTATAGCACTTTGAATAGATTTTGTTTCTATAGAAGAAAGTGGAAACCTGGGTTGATGAGACTATTCAATCTATATAGGGGAAGGCTAATAACTATGGCGAGTTGTCGGTAATGATGCTGTCATCATCATCATTTGTATAAAGTGCCGTTTGAACCAGGATGGGAAACCAGGAAGCCGTAATTTGTCTGACTTCGGAGAGTGCAAGTGACACTGGTTGCTTGAACCAAAGATTTTTCCAGACTATATCGCGCAGCGTGAGTTTATCTACCTAAAGTTAATTATTTTTGTATTTACGAGGGCATAACCACTTCACAGAATAGTAAATTACATTTCTTTGTCATCAGACTAAAGGCTTTAAAACTCTTGTTTAAAGCTTTTATAGCCGGGGTCCACAGTTTTGGGGGAAATTATTTACATTCTTTTCCCTTCTGCTTCCATTACCTTTACATTTCTCTGCTAGACCAAGTTTTTACGATTCAAAGTTAAGTTAAGCTTATTAAACTTTCTTCTGAAACCATGATAATTATTTTACTGTGAAAATAATCAGTGAGACTAGAATAGCTAACGCTGGAGAATTAGGTTTTCCAAACTTTTTAAACTCAATTAAGTCCTGGGCTTGAAAATGGGAACTGTAGTTTAACTCTTGATTCGTTTTAGGTTCCGATAATAATAAGAAAGAAAACTTAAAAAGACTTTTCCTAATCAATAAATAATCTTCTATATAGCCTTTCTATACAAGAATGATTTCCCAAGGAACGACTTTCTCTCCCGTGCTTTCTCTTTTCCCCTCGTAGGCTTATTACTAAAGTTGCCTCTACAATTTGGTTATTATTATTTTTTTAATTTAGTTTCTAACCAACCGAATAAACTTTCAACCTGAGGATTATAAAAGAAAGCAAAAGTATGGATTTCCTTTCTCAGAATTTAAGAGTATTATGGTTTGTCTCGTCTTCGTTTCCTTCTCCACGTTCCATTTGTCCTACGGACGGAGTGGTATTAAATCTTGATTAAGATCAACAACAAAAGTCATCTCTCGGCTTCTAGCCTAGCACTCAAGTTTAAGCAACGCTTCTATTCCCAGAAGACTTTAATCCACTGGAATTATTTTGAAAACACAATTTAATTTACAATCCATCTGTTGAGTGTAGGACAATTCCAGGTTACAAAATCTGAAATAAAGAGACACAAATGTTAATTGATGTGGGACTTTCTTTGCTAAATGCTCCCTCCATCCTTGTCGAATGAGAAAATACATTCCGCATTTGACACTAATTAAACCTAGTTACAAATGTGTGTTTATATGTTCAAATCGGTTTATATGGATTCCTTCTTTGAAGTGTCATTTAGACATTTTGAAACGGTGAAAATCATTTACGCTTTTCTCCAGCTTTTAAGGGACTTTAATTATTCCTGAGAAATGAAGACTCCAGTCTCAAGTTCATCCTAGAAAGGCCTTGGGTGGAAAGTTTTTTGCACATGGGACATGCCAATTAAGCATCGGCATTTAGAAAGCGGCAAGAATACCTTCTGTTTCAGAATTTTTGGTTTGGAAACTACCATTTGGTTTGGTAGGTGTTTTTCTACGACAAGAAAAGAAAAATACCCAATTTTAACTGTAATTTATGCCCTTGATACTTCAATTTGCACAGCTTTTGCTTTCATTCAAGAGAAGCTTAAACTACAGTTAAAACTATAAACTTTTATTGACGTGCAGGTTTTTGCAGTGAGCCAAGTGTCTACAGTAGAGAAAGAAATTGTGTTTGATCCAACGCGATGCATAGAAATGCGTTTGAGCTTTTGTCAAGCAAATGTAAAGTTTTGTGTATTTATCTCTGGCCTTGTTCGGCCACTGGGGAATTAGACCAGCGCCAGCACAATCTTCATCAAAATCTAAAAACTGACGCCAGCAGTTGCATTTTATAACCACAAACTCCTCAAACTAGGGTGAGGGTTGAGTTTGCAACATCGTAAATTATTCCATTCATTTCTTGACTTTTGTCTTTTAAATTAAATTAAGACAGGCATTGTTTCATGAACAACAACAACAAAAGGGACTCACTTTATGCTTGTTTTAATTAAATAGTACCTTCTTTGAATGGAGCAATTTCATTCATCAAAGTAAATGCAAAAACCGCGTAGTCTACAAGAATCTTGTCTCAGAGTAAATCAAATGCAGTACAAAGTTCCATAGCTTGTCATTGAAGGCTAAATCTGCCCGGCACTAAAGAATAACGATAAAGACTACTACTACTGCTGTGTCATTCTACTGAATTAAGTTATGAATTCTAAAAGGAAAAAAACTTAAATTCTCTGTTCTCTGCAATTTTTTAACCTCATTAATTGTATGTATAGCCCTGCGCAAAATAGTTTTAAAGATCCCCTTTCTCTTTAATTTAATTTGAACTACCATTTTGCCCTAAGTTACTCCAAATGAATTAAGGCGTTAGCGTCTGCATAATCTCAAGACTTATCCAGAAATATGAGTTTCATGATTTATCTAGTTTTAAATGTAATAAGGATTTTGCATTTGTCTAGCTTAAAATGCAATTGGTCATTAGGGGATACTAATAACATTAGTATGAGGAATTAATCAACAATTAGTAAACTTTTCTCGTACTGGTTTATAGTTCTAATTGTCATGACCAATTCAAATTAACATTAATTTTCGACAATATGGTGATGACGTGGAGCACTCTTCCCTTCGTCTCAATAATGCACTGGTGCCATAAGTAGTATGCCGATTATAATAAAACGAATATGGAAATCGTTTTCCAATTTTTTCCCCACGAGCTTCTCCTGTTGCTTTCCCTTGCTTTCTGCTTGACGAACAGCATGGAATTCGACAAACAATTCCATATTAGCTGGTAGAACTCAAGGTTTGCCACGTGAAATATCAGATGGACTTACGGACGGGTAGTAACATATTAGTTCCAATTATTTCATCATTTGCGGCAGCTGAGTCAATACCGATGAATTATACTGCAGTTTTCCCCCCACAATGAAAGCCACAATGAAAGCACTATCATTATTCATCACGGTATGCGCCACTCTTTACTCCCGAAAAGACTAAAAGAACATAGGAATTCCATGCAAAGGAATTAATAATTATTTAATAATGAAGTAGTATAGTGGGGAAAGGAGGTTTGCTATGCTCAAAAACAATTCCAGCAATTCGAACTGAAAAATTTATTCCATGATGATGCTTTTATAGTCAAGAGAATTAGTTACAATGAGCTCAATGTTTAGAATTTTATTAGTCTCGGAACTTGATTGGGTGGGGCATCTAAGATGATAATAAGGTGGTTATAATAAGGGTCATAACCAATGGGAATCATTTCAACGTCCTTAAATTACTGTTTCTAAAAGCGCCTCAGTTTAGCAGTAGAACGCGTAATGTAGCGTTCTTTTTCATTATCTTGTTCTTAAAACAAGAGCCAAATATCGTTAGCCGTGTTTATCATAATTTTTATAATGATTAATGAATCTGTTGGGGTTGCAAACCCAACGCACGCTCCTACTCTCTAATGTGAACTGACTGAGTCTGAAAAGACTTGTATCCCAAGAACCATAATGAAATCACCATTAAGCCAGAGGTCAGAATAAAATTAAGCTTTTGACTCTAACGTTCCCTTGGCTCAAATGTACACGACTACCGACTGAAATGAATTTCCTAGTCTAAAAGTTTTAAAAATTCAATCCACGTCTTTTTTCTTCGAGAAGGCAAACCTATCCTTCAGAAGCTCTGATTTCTCATAGACAAAGACGCCGCCGCTCCTCCCAGATAGGTGAAAGCTCATTGTGCCTTTGGAGACAAAACTTTCTCGAGGCAAAAGTAAATGCATCGGATGAACACTGGCGTCCTTTGGGAATAATGAAAGACAGTCGTCCTCCACACGCCAAAATACGCAATAGACCAAAAACAGAGAAACTAGGGTTTCACGTTGGAGACAATAAATCATCCATTGTCTCTCTGCATTAGCTTTCCTCAGGTTTACGTTATTCGCCGCTCACTCTAGAAAATTATTCTTCTCCGCACAAAACCACAGTGAGCTCAAAACTATTAAGTACGTGGCATATAAACCAAAACCATTTGTCAAAATTTCCAAAGGGTGCTACAGAAAACATTTCAGTGACAAACTACATTCATTCTCGGACATTGGGCAAATCGAATCTGAAAAGTTGAGAACCCACGCATCCTTGGTATTGTGGAAATGAATCCAGAATCACAGGAAGAGGAAATGAACCACCTCATAGTACAATGTAGAAAAGTTTTTAGATAAAAAAGTTATGAGGCGGTCTAAATAATACCGGAAGCTTCATCGGTTTGGGAAACTTTCTCTTTTGACGGCATTTGGACTTTCTCCAGAGAGAAAAGTCAAATCTGGCGTCTATCATTCACATCCTCCTTAGTTCAAGTTTTTACCTAGCTGAGGCTTCTAGGAATTTATAAATAAAAATCAGGGCTAATTCCGAAAAGGTTTGCACGTGGAGGAGAATAATATTTTGTTGTGCTGTTTTTGTAGCAGCTGCTTCAAATCCGAAACTCCGAGTCCCCGGCGTAGGCATGGAAATGAATACTATAGTTACTTGAATTTTCCGAACCTTGATTCTTCAAGAGGAGGGAGCTGAGATTCAAGTGCAGTCGTTGCAATCATGGAACTAATGTGACGCTGTAAAGGGTTAAAACATATAGAATCACAATTATGTAGATAAATTCATTTATCTTCATATCTCCTTCATCTTCTCCAAGTACGCGTTGGTCTTGTGAGCATCAAAACTTATTCTAGCGGGTTATAACTTCCATTGCTTTCAAATTATAATGATGACAAAGCTGCCCCATTCAGCGGATTAGAAAGCACCTGCTCCTCCGTTTCGCAAATACGTGAAGAATAACGAGGTACTCATGGCACTGTAACTATATCCGAATAGTCCTTTGCTTCCAGATTGTAATCAATTCATTCAAACAAGCAGATTATATAGTTTTAGCTCTGTTATGCGTGATAATCCAAAGTACTTTAGTAAATTAGTTGTTGACATGGATAATCGAATTAGCTTCTCCGAGGGAGGAGAAAGTTCTCTTGAGAAGATGAAGCGTGGGTTAGAAGATGGAATTCCCACTTCGATGATTTTAACCACCGGATTTCCAGACCGGAAGCCAAAGAAAAGAAACTGGTTATGTCCAGTCACCTATGCTATTTTCAATTTCTCGGATGACAGGTCAACCCCTTTCATCTCCTTTTGTTCAATTTCTTATTCCTTTCACTTTCACCGTGGCTCTATTTCTTACCTTTCACGACATAATTCTCCATATTCGTACTCCTCTCCTCACATTACTTTCAAAGTTAATACATTCAAAAGACTTTCATAGAGTGGATGGATTTGACACTCCCGTTTGATGGGATCTAATGAGGCAAAGAACACATTCGCCGCAGTTTCTGACACATTGTAAACAAAAGTTTTGCGCAAAAAATATTAAAAATTCCCTTTATGTGTTCGTTGTTTTTGTTCTTTGAATTCTGGATTTATTTGCCCTTTGCTCTCCAGGGTTTGATGAAATGCCATTTGTTCTTCTCGTTACTATTCAGATTCAGTTCCAACCACTTTTTCTCAGTTAAAATGTCAAGGGAGTCATTCCAATTAACGGCTAGCTGGCGGGGTTAATTATTCAGCATCTCGCTAAGATGAAATGAGGGAATACTAGAGAATAACTGTCTCCGTAGACATGCTTCTTTTTTATAATTCTAGCATTAATAATTCTAGCTACTTTTCCATCCATAAGAGAATTGCCTTTAGGCATTCCACAGAGCGCCGAATCATTGAAACCTTATTCCAAGACTGGCAGGATGGAAAGTAATTCGTAAAGGAATAATTCATATAATACTGTATTATACATATAAGCAGTATTCCTTCATTGCTGGCGTGGATAACACGTGAATCCAATAAAAAGGAACAATTTTCTTCAACTTTACAGATTCTATGCCTTGGCTTTCGAGGAAATGATTTTGTAGATCTATTCGTAAGCATTTATGCGATTTCAACTGCAGCAGAATATGTCAAGGGAATGGTTATAAATCGACACCCGAGTAATAAAACCAAAGAATGCGACACACCAAGTTCGACTCGAGCGTCATCAGTATCCAATCCATTAGTCCGCATTGTCAAATTTTCAAAGAAGATTATAGCCAATGACCCAAAGGGTTTACCCGTAGAATAAATAATTACTCCGTTTCCAAAGATAAATCCAGCACTCACGTTCCTTTTTAATTCTCATTTAGATCCTCAAACCAAAATGGTTTCTGTGGTTCGAATTAAAAAAAACCAGCGGAGAAATTAATTTACAGAGTTTAAAGCCATGAAAGTTCCAAAGTATTTTCCCTTTTGAGCTAGCTCTGTCTTTCGTCCTATTCTGCTCTTATCATTATAACCCGCATTTCTGTTAAAAGGCTTCAAGATTGACTCCGAATTTCCAAAGAACATGAAACGAGTTTAAAAACTCTTAACTTGATGAAAAGTGAAAGCCAGAATCTCAAGAAAAATTGAGCATCACCATCAGTTTAGTTTTTATTTCAATTCATCTTGTCGTCAGCCGCTTTTAAACCCTCGCCATCATCACTCAGATCAAACCACAGCGCCCTTAGCACAGTCAGGGTGAATTAATTACTTAAAAACCCTTGGAAAGTACAAGTCCCGTCCATTACGATTAAATTGAAACAAGAGAGATTCACATTAAAGTACTTTTTTTTGCTTCTCCAACAAAAAAGGAAGGAAGGTCTTCAGACGTTATTAATTATTCTGGCATTTTTGGATCGATAAATCAAAGGACTCTTGGCACATGGTGACATGACCTGAGGTATGAGCCGTGCGTCCTTGTCCCTTGCTCGATTGCTCCTTCCTCCCACGAAAGCAGAGTCTCCTTAAATTCTCAAAGTTCCTTGAATAAATGGAGTGGAATCAACACCCCGCTCAGGATGATCAATTACTTTTAGTCTTTTGCCTGTTTGGTAGAGGTGAATTACCATTTTAATCATACGCTTGAAGCTAAGTCCATTCATTAGCTGAAACCCCTGAAGGATTGATTAGTAAGTTTAAACTCAATTATTTTGGATAAGAGTTTAATGACATGGACAAGTATGCGTGTGCTTTCTCCTTAGCCCTTTTCCAAGACATTTTGGAAAGCATCCATCCTGATCCGTCTCAAGTGTAAGAAGTTGATATCCCTCTTGGGCCATCCATAATGCTCTAAATCCCTCCAACAAGGATGGATTAATTTGAGTCTGTTCCTGGGCACGATGGCAGTGGTTCTAAGATAGTGGCATTAGTAAGACATGGGGATGACAATGATGGATTTGAAACTTAAGAAATGACGAAGCACTGTTAAAGTTTCCAATTGGAAACATGAAGCGTGTGTGGATCTGTGAAGTCCACCTTCTTCTACAGAGGCCTTCATTTCTCCCAAACTATTTGGAATTGGATGATGGAATATTTGCATCTCTTTTGCATCACTCCCTTTGAAGTCCGCTCCAATTCAGTAGCCCACAATGTACTACCTAAATAGTGAAAGTGGATCTGGAAAAGGGCCTCATTCTCCTCAATTTGAAAATACTAGAAGAACGCAGAAAAGGAAATTAGACCAGTGGGAATCTAATTCCAAACCAAAAACAATTACCACAAAAGGGAAACTTTCCCTGAAAAAAAAGAGAGAGAAAGGAACCTCACAAACTTCCCTTTGAATTCTAAAGATTAATTAATATCCTCACAGAACATCAGAAACACAATTAAATTCGGCAAAGAAAAATTCCCAAGAATACTGGAACAGAACTTTCTGAAACTCACTTTAATTTTAGATGTGAAAGATCCAAACTTAAGGATTATTAAACCAAGAGTGAGTTTAAATGGAAATAGAATAGCAATTTGACGTGACAATTCATTATAAAATAACCTTTCAATTAATTAGTTATGTTAAATAACCTTTCAGTTAATTACGGTTATGTTTAATAACCTTGCAGTTAATAACGGCTATATTAAATTACGATAATTATAGTTAATTATTGCTATGTTCAAATACAGTTATGTTTCATAACTTGGTCCAGATTGTCATAAACACACAATTGAAACTAAAAAAGAATTGTTGGTCAAGAGTCGCAGTGACCCATGCCAGGTTAAAAGGAAATATGACAAGTGCGTTAAAGCTAATTCATCGTCATGAGATTCAACTATTGAATAAAATCCAAGGGGCTACTGCTAAATTAAAATCTATTCTTTGTAACACACTATTTAAAAAAGAGAAACTTAGCATAAGGTACTTCTTGGAAGTAAAATTTCACTCATTCACTTCTAAATATAAATGTAGTCTCACACTCTCCGACGACTTAAGTCCCTCGTTCATAATTTCTACAAAGGAGTCAGCGTTCTCGCTTGCTAACAACAGTGCGGTTCTCTTAAGAAGCCTTCTATAAATCTCTACTTTATACAAGAAAAACAATAGTACAACAAGGATCCCAATTCTATCCGGATTCTAAGGTAAAACAAGGTAGGCGTTTCACTGAGCCTTAAACGTATTTAGTATAACCTGGATGTCACTTCGAAGGGATGAGTTCGAAGACGGTGGAATTTTACAGATAGTAAAGGAAACGTTCCATTGCATCCAAGGGGTCCTGCTCCAGATGCTGACCAGCCAACATTTGCTAACAACAGTGCGGTTCTCTTAAGAAGCCTTCTATAAATCTCTACTTTATACAAGAAAAACAACAGTACAACAAGGATCCCAATTCTATCCGGATTCTAAGGTAAAACAAGGTAGGCGTTTCACAGAGCCTTAAACGTAGTATAACCTGGATGTCACTTTTCGGGATGAGTTCGAAGACGGTGGACATTTAGAGGTAGTAAAGAAAACGTTCCATTGCATCCAAGGGGTCCTGCTCCAGATGCTGACCAGCCAACATCGCCAACTTGTGTGCGTACTACAAAAACAATTAAGAAAAAAAGACTTATTGCAAGTACACATTATCAGCGTAGCAGAACGGTAATACCCACCTGGCACATTGCAGGGACTCGGACAGTTCCAGGCCAGTTGTAGTACATAAATGAAGTAACGTATGTAAAGCGTTGCACCAAGTCTGGCTTCATTTCGCCGGAGTCATCGAGGACTACGAAGTGGGATGGTCCGACAGTTCCCTAAATTAAAGTGAAAAATGTGAACTACACATCTAACGTAAAAATAGAAATATACCCATACCCACCTGCCGAACAAGCTGAGAAACCAAGAAAAAGTCATAATGGCCTCGTCGAGTGATCGTGTGATCGACGATTGTTCCGGGTGCTGGATTATCCAAGGTACGAGGGGGCTGAAAATATAAAATATATTATTTCTTACTCTAATATATGGAGTTCGATTATTTATTCCAAGTGAATTACCTTCATCAAGAAAAGGCGCTCGTTGATACGCTTCTGAACAACGATAAAAGTAAACTTTGGCATAGCATGACAGGTGTGCTCAGCTGCCGTCTTCAACTCAACTACTTCATGAGTCCGCACCGACTCCAACATCCCATCGCCAACACCATCCCGATAGACGACAATCCGGTCAGGGTAGCGATGATTGACCTAGAATAAAAGAAAAGTTAATAAATTAACACNAGTCCGCACCGACTCCAACATCCCATCGCCAACACCATCCCGATAGACGACAATCCGGTCAGGGTAGCGATGATTGACCTAGAATAAAAGAAAAGTTAATAAATTAACACAAATGTTTACAGCACTGCAAAGAAAATACTAGACAAAATGTAAATACAGGGACCTGGAAAACATGAAACTTACCTCGTAAAAGGCTGCAAGAGCGTGAATAAAGACCGGTCGGATTGCGTCACCGGTCTCCTGATGCGCGGTTTGATTAACACATCTGGAAAAGTACTTTGTACAATAATTATCCAGACTGGCAACCAAGGCAAGAACGCTCTTCTTCTTGCGGCTGGGATCGTGATGGATGTCGATTCCGACGAACATAATGAGCTCCTTCTGTAATAAAAGAAAAAGAAATGAGTACAGTTTACAATGGTCGATTAGTTGAGCATTATCATCATCTTCCTTACAAACGGAATGTTAATGGCCCAAAGTGAACCACCCAGTTTGCAATTGATCTGTAGGGCAACCTTTTGCATGACTGGACGAAATTTTCGCTCTTGACTCAATGTCTTGCTGAGAATATACTTGGGATGGGATGGAGTTATCCGTGAGACAGTGACGCTTCACAGCGGCGTACAAATCGTCCTTCTGCACTGGCAAAATCACCACGATGAACTGGACCTGAATCAACAATACTAATTGTCAATTAATTGAGTTAACTTTATATTTTCAAGGACCAAACCTGAGACGCAATTGCGTTTGTTTTAAGTGCTTGACGGACATCGCTTGCATTCGGGAGACCACGTCCAGATCGGTTGCTCAGAATCACATAGTCTGGGTCCGGTCCAAAAGTGATTCCAAGGGCTGGTGTCACTGCCCTGTATTGTTGGACGAGCTTGTCCGCCTTGTCCTTATCTTGAAGAGTGCAGTAAATCTGCCACTTCTGAAGAGCAACCTGCAAGTCGTAATGGAAAGAGAAAATGAAATAGTGTATTAAATTCTATGAGGTAGTTGATCTTGACATTACCGGGCCAAAACACTTGTTCGTGGTGGCTTCTCTAGTGAAGTCGGCACCTGCGGCCTTCAAGGTGAACGTTTTGAATTGTAGAGTTGGGCCAGCGAGATTCCTGCCATAAAGTCGCAAACACTCTGAGTCGAATTGGAAGCCCCAATTACCCATCAATTCACGTGCCTCTTCGCATCCTAAAAATTAAAATTAGGCATTAGGGTTGGTAAACTAAATGCTTATAAAACACTCGCTCACCTGCTACACTCTCAATAAACTCTTTGATGGAAAGATGGCGTTGAGCCGGCGTGGTACGCGAATGCGCGACCAAGTCCGTCATGAGCCTGAAGTTGGACCGCATGTCATCCGTAAGTCCACTCTGGTGGCAGTATTCCGGGACCAGAGAGATCATGTAGGACTCTCCCTGAAGTAGAACAACCAATACAGGGATACAGCTCACAATCAAGGATGAAACCTTACCCTTGGATCATTTTTCCTTGGCTTTTGTCTGCTCCCTAGCAACGGTTGCTCGTTGTTAGAGATGGTGAGCCCGTATTGCTCCTTGTAATAATCCATGTAAGTGATCTGAAATTATTAAATTACAATGCAATCCAGTGACTCTGAAATAAATCAATTCAACTTACAGGAGTGCCACGTCGATCAAAAGAAGAGGAAGGGTGTTCGTTCCACTGCACTTCGTCAATCTTGTAGTTTTTGTTATTGTACCTTGTGATGATCGTCCTTGAAATAATAAACTCCTCAAATTTCTTTTTGAAATCACCGGGGTGCCTTTGCTTGATCTGGTTGCTGTGAACGCAGTTTATATGAAGTTAATGAAATGTAAAATTAAACACAAATATCACCATACTTACTAGGCATCTAACACAGTGTCGCGCCGCGTCACCCTACAGGTTGAGTTTAGGCAGATCATGAGACCGGCTTCGTAGTTCTCTATGGCGGTGATGTATCCGGGCCAAATTTCCAGACTAAGGAAATAAGATAAGTAATTTTCAGCTGTTTCAATCATGTAAAGAAATGAACGATTTGCAGTGACTTACTTGTGCTGTTCCATAATCGTGACCTTGGCGGGATTGTAGAAATCCCTGTTGATTTCTGCATATTTCAGAGCAATCATTACCCGCCTTATCAAGACGTTGTAGAACTGCAGCTTGTTCTGCTTGGTCACGGCGATGGGCTTAAATGTTACTTGAACTGTCTGGTTGGGATCATGGGGATGAACAGTTGTCTGAACCAAGTCCTGTGTCAAAAATAAACTCGCCATCAAGCCATAAGTCAGTATAACAGTAGCTTAATATACTCTTACATTTTCTCCAAGCTTTTGGGGCAAGTAGAGCTTCCTTCCATCAAATGTCCTGGCTCGACCCAGCGCAGTCCCGAGGCTATGTAAAACAGCCCGTCGGGCCTTTGTCTCTTCCAAGCCGGGGTGCATGGTGACCCAGTATTCAAATAATCCGAAGTTTTCCTCGAGTTTGATGTTAAGGAAGTTGGACATCAAGGGCACCCTGATTAGAAATCAAGATTATGAGTCCAGTCATTCAACCTTACGGTTTAATAACAATTCAATGGATTCCTTACTGGTTTCCTTTATCTCCTCGGTAGCAGGGTTCAGGCGGCGTCTCATTTTCTTCATCTGCTTCGGGAGCTTCTGCTGGTCTTGCGTTGGCTTCTGCTTCCACTAGGAGCGCTGGATCAACCTCAGGTGGTTGATCGTTGGATGATGGTGCTCTGGAAAGAAAAGATTTATTTTTGGAATTAAAACAGATCTGTTCAATAATAAGACTTACTGTTGTCCAACTCCACTTGATCCGGATGCTGCCTTTGATGGTGTTATTTCCACTTGGCTGCAGGATCCAACTGATGACGGTGGTGGCCGCACTACTGTACGCCCACGTCCGGTTCCAGGTCGCAGTAGAACAACTGCAGGTTCCGGCTCTGTTGCAACCTCCGAAGGCGCTGCTTCACTTGCCACTTCAGCTTCGGGTGCATCCGCGTATTCTGGAGGAATTGCATGTTCCTCGTGCGTCACCTCTACTGGTGTTTGCTGAGAAGTCTGATCCGGTGCTATTTCAATTAGTGGAGCTACAGGTGTCTCGAGCGTGCACACCAGGAATGCTTCCATCAGCTGAAAAAATAATGTACACTATTTAAGTCAATAATCAATGTGAATGAATATCTAATTATTAATCAATTCATAAAAAAACGTCTTAGTAGGTCACACATGAAAACTAACCTGGCTGGCTTGCTGGAACTACTCCAACACCCGGGATCACAGCAATTCTCGCCATATAAGCGCGCCCTCTGCCACCTCCTCGGGTGACACCGATATTAGCCAAGCTCGTCACGATGCTTTCTACTGTGCTTGGTTCAAGTTGCTAGAAACAAGAAAAATACAGACATTTATCATTAAAACCTAGTAAGAGAAAGTTCACAAGTTCAGTACAAATGCTTAATTCCAGTGACATAGCTGATGAAGGAAATTGACAAAACTATTTTGACGTCATTAAAAAACGACGGCTAAAAAGAATAGTTCAATTTGCTCACTAAATAAGACTAAAATATTTGGTTCTTAAAAATAAAAACGTTACGAATAACCATGTTCTCTTTCAGTTTAAGACCACTACTCTGCATTTGGTTCTCCCCACTTTGAGCAATCAATTGTGATTCAATTTAAAACGCTATCTAGAGTAGAAATTGAAGGTTAGAAATTAATACAAAAGAAACTAATTGTGGCTCTGTGGCTGTTTAGTTATTGCTCCAATATTTCAACAAAGATTAAAATAACGAAGGGCATGGGGAAATGAAACTGATTTGTGTACCTATTCCTTCACCTTTAAAGCGACATTTCATGTAAATTGATAATCTCCAATTATTATTCCTGGGAAGAGGAATGAATGGTGAATTTATGCACAGAAGACAGAAGGAAGGACCAACATTTGGAAAGAACATGTTGGGTGGTTGGAGATAAGGCCTGGGTTCTCCACTGACCCCTAACATTACAGAATTGGCATGGGGGAGAGGGTGGAGCTTGTCACGGTTAGCGTCTAAAATGGCTTCCTTCCATCTCAGCCTTGTGCTTATTTAAAAGACATGGGACATGGGGGACCGGGTGGAACAGCGGCCACTAGGCTGCTTTTAGTAACAACAAGTTTTTGCGTCGTACCACAACTCTCCACACAGCGCCATGATTTAGAGTGGGACTTGAGAATGCTAGATTCAGGGCTTTCAAGGGGACTTTTTCGTAAACCAGAGCAGAGGGCGTTAACCCGTAATTAATGTAAACGATGTTCCATGGATTGAAAGAAAATGGATGTTCACTTACCGGCGTAGATCGTGGTGTAACAGGTGCGGCTTGTTGTTCTTCACCTGGCAGTTCAACGTCCGCGAAGATGCCCTGGCTCTCTGCTGCTGCCGGTGTATCATGTGGTGGCACAGGTGGCTGGTCAACCGGGTCAAGGGCCTGTGGTTCCGTCGTAGGCTGAGTAGGTTCAGTGAGCCAATAGAAGGCACGTCCTCTTCCCCTTCCTGTCATGGTGGTCTAGAATACAGAATGGATACAGGAAATCAAGGTCAGAGTCAGAGTATAAAAAGGTGTATGTCTCCAAGGCTGGAGTTGTCATTTGTGAGTGTTTTGTATGGTTGTATGGAGTTAATTACCTTAGTGACAGAAGGGAAGATGTAGGAGCTGTGGGTTGTACGCTGAGTTGACCTTATTTGACTTATGGGTCAGAGGTCAGAGTGAGTATTGTTGTAGCAAATACGTCCTTCCTTCTCAAATTGAGATGAATGAGTGATGCTTGTTGTGGAGGAGACTGTGAAAAGGACGCTCCGAAGAGTCTCCCACAACCACCCAAGAACAGCGCTGAGGAAGAAGAAGGGAGCAGGAAGGGAGGAGCCAACACGGAAACAGCCAAATAGAAAGACTCAATGGCGGATGTGCCTTGTAGAAGTCGAGGAATTAAGAGCTTATTTATGGGAGAGATACATGAAAGGAGATTGTACTAAGCAGAAAGGTTCGCTGCATACCAAATCAAAGAGGCTCCACTTCACAGCTGACTACCACCGGCACAAGGAAGCTTCCTTGTCCTTATCTTCCCCGCATACTTTTCGCAAATAAACACTGGAGCCAGTACGCCGAGCTTTTCTATTTCTGTCCCAGTTTGGCTTTTGGCGAAAAATACAGAATAGAGGGCAATGCCCTGCCTCAAGGACGGAATGAAGAAATTAAGCTTGCTTGCGCATTGTCGTCAACATTCGGAAACTACGGACACTTCCGGTTTCACTTCCGGTTGCTTCCGAAAAAACATCGTCAACATCAACAACTACTACCTAGTATTAGTCAAAATAATCAGGTTTTAGCCAGTAGAATTTGGAAGAAGAAGCGGAGGAATTCTGACCAGAAGCGCGTGCGATAGCTTCGGGTAAACCCGGCAGGAATTAGAGCGCTTGGGAAGCGCAGATGAAGGGAGATTGTGCTAAGCAGAAAGGTTCGCTGTGACAAAATCAAAGAGGCTCCACAGCTAAAGACAAGAACGGAACAAGGAAGCTTCCTTGGCCTTATCTTCGCCTCATACTTTTCGGATGTAGAAAATAATGAAACCCCGAGGTTTCCTAGTTCTGTCCAAGTTTGAATTAATTAGCAAAAAAATACAGAATAGAAGGCAATAAAGGTCTTTTGAGCCACCCGTGCACATGTAGCCTCGCGTCGATCACATTCGGAAATTACGGACACTTCCGGTTTTACTTCCGGTGGCTTCCGTAAATTGAGGGCATAATAATTGCATAATAATTGGCTATTGTTTCTCTATGCGAGCCTGAGATCGTCATAAGTTGTGCAATTGGTTGGGAATTCTGATTCTACAGCATTGAGACGAGGATTGTTGAGCGGCAGAATAAATTCCAATTTCCATAGGTAAAAGTTTCGTCAAAATTTTGGTTCCTCCTCATACCCACGTGTTCCATGTCCAGGTAACTAACCAGGTAACCAGATAACCAGGTAACAGGTAACTAACAGGTAACTAGTACACGTTCCCGTCAATATCTCACGTTTACCCTGCAACGGAGTTACCTTCCTACGTTTCCTTCTATTCTTTGTCTACTGAGTTCTTCAATTAGTAACGAGTACTTTTTCACTAATTACAGAATGGAAAAATCCGAAGGTGAGAATGGATTAGTTGAGGCACTTGGTTGTGAGCCACCTGAGGTCAAGCCTAAGATGATAAACGATATCTGGATGAAGGTGCGAGAGCAAGAGATCATGGACGAAATGGTAAAGCAGTTGGAAGAGGCGAAAGTGGGACACAAAGGTTGCATCAGGGTGGAACGTGGACCCGAATCATACTGGATTCGGAAACGGTCATCTGGCTCTGCACACAATACGAAAGGACGCAAGACAAGAGAACACGAGAGTGACATGGAAGAAGGGGAAACGCGTTCAGAGTCTGAGCAATCAACTGAATCTCATTCATCTATTTCGAGCGGTGGCCTAAGCGAAGGAACCCTTCTGGAATTGAGGAAGAAAAGGTCGGTGACTGAGAATGGTACGCTACACTTTTACTATTGAATTATAATAGCACTTCTAGTTCCGAATTCATTACGAAGGTTTAATTGTTTTGTAGAAAAAGCGAAGGGCGAATTCTCTGGCTGCTATTAAGAATGCAACACCTGAGGAGTTTGTGAAACGGGTGTGTAAGGCTCTTAGTGAAAAGAATGTGGTTGGTGTCGGTAAGTTTTATACTTGTACATTTCATAGTTGTGGAGTGATTTGATTTCTATTTTAATTCATAGGGAATGTTGTAAAGGAAGTGGGAATGAAGGCGGTTGTTCATTTCTTCAAAAAGACGTTAAAAATCGAAAGGGCTGGTGGGTTGATGGTGAAGGTGAGCAAAATTTTTATTCTGAATTCGAATTCTTGCTAATTTTTGTTTCACTTTCTAATTAGAACGGGACTCGGCGTCGCACTCCCGGAGGGGTCTTATTCTACCTCATCCAGCATCATCAGTCAGTCGTCGCAGTCCCCATGAAAAGATATTGAAGGTGACAAAACGTCTCCAGTCCCATCTGTCTCTAATCTCGTATCATTCAGAGTACTTATAATGAACACTGTACATAACACAGCTAATATAGCTTAATTGTAATTGAGTCGATATGGAGAGTCCCTTGCAAACATCACTTCCATGTTCCATGTTAAACTAGTTTCAGCTCGTCCGACATCAAGGAGTAGCAAAGGAAATTCAAACTGCCCTTGTATTACGGGTACGGCATCTCGAAAAGATTTTAGTGTCCATGAAACCCTGTGTTTGGCCTCAGTTTGAATGGGTCAAGTCGGTGAAGTCATTCAAACTTGAGGCCAAACACAGGGTTTCATGGACACTAAAATCTTTTCGAGGTGCCGTAATGCTAATAAATACGATAGTTACTTGACACCTTGATTATAAACTAAATCTGCCGCAAGAGAACTTGAGTGTCCAAATTCCTTGGTGTCTTGACCTTATAGGGGTTTGTGTTCCATCCATCTTCCTTTGGAAGTTAAAGTAACCATGAGGCCTAGAGTCCCTTTAACTTTAAGGGCCTCAATTGGTTTTTACTAATGCCTCATGGTTTGGTTTTACAAAAGATTGATGTATGTTTCCATATCTTATGATAAAGTTAATGGTCATGGACATGAGACACAAGACTGACATGACTACGTCAATGTCCATGTCAGTGTCAATGTCCATGTCAATGTCCATGGCTGTTTGTCTGCCCCACCCCTCCAAGGAGTGAGTCGTGTGAGTTTTAGTCCTGCTTCATGCAACGGGAATTGACTCACTCTCTGTCACTCAATCTTTGGTTCCTTCCTGGTTCCGTGTCGTTAATTGTAGGTCTTTAATTGTTAATTAATCCAAGAGAACGTAGATCTAAGTAGTCCTTTGCAATAACCAGTGCCTCTCCGTTGGTGCCATAGTCTAAACACCCTTTGTAATAAGTACTCAAACAGGTCAAGGGAGTATTCGTAACCTTATTTCTGGACAACAATAACAACTGATTGGTAAGTCTATGGTCTATGTTTGGGAATAACTAGGTAACTTATTCTTAGAGTTTACCTACATAGGGACTATTGTCTAAGCAGAATGTTCAAGTTTTAACTTTGTTTCTTATTTTGCAGGGGACCATCAACACTTCATATCAAGGAACAAGATATTCTGGGCATTGTGGAATATGGATATTGAATGCGCACGGGATCGCCTTAAAATTTTAACTGGAAACGAGTCCTTAGAAGAAGTAAGACTAAAAGACACCTTTTGCAACATTTAACACCTGAGTTACATTACCTAAGCATTACACTCTTTTATTCTAGGTGCAACAGATGATCAAGGACCTTCAGCTAATAGAACGAGACATGTTGAATTCTAAAATAGATGGAATAATGGAAAAATCCGATTTGATGAGTGATGAAGCCATGAAGAAATTGAACACGAGTAATCTCCTCTCTGATGATTTGGATGCGACGTAATTTCATTTCAGATGGTAGTGGGGCTAAAGATTTTAATATTTTTGTTTTTCTAGGCATCTGGCTGTACCATCAGGCGCCACTGATCTTGAAATGTATCCACCTGATTTTGAAGATTTGATTGAAATGGACTCTCACCTAGAGTCCATCAGGTGCAATTTACTGAACTATGTCAAAGCAGTGATAAATGGTAGGTCCTAGGTCGAGCGGAAGTAAGGAGGGCTCATGGGATATGCATAATTTTTGTGCTCTTGTTTTGCAGAGGAGAAACTTTCCAAGTTCTTCTTCGACTCACCTTCCAAGGAACTTCCAGCTCGGAAAGAAAACAATCTTACGACACCTTCACGCACACCTGTGCGCAAGCTTTCATATACTATCAACACTGGCTCAATCGGAATTCCTGAAACTCCTCATGTAAATGACTCAAAGGCCAAGTCCTATTCTACCCAAACATATTCCAAGAAGTCGTCCCCATTTGCTGCGCTCAACACTCGTCCGATCATTACTACCACATTTTCTGCGAATGGTAACGCCAGCGAAGCCTGCCGTGAATTACAAGACAAAATTGATATTAACATCAATTATCAAAGTACTAATCTTGGTAATTCCCCGCTCACAGCGACAAAGCATAGTTTGGCTACCGTCGTTCCATCTCTTCAAAAACCATCTAATAATGAACACTTTGGAACAAACATAAGCTTGGATGAACTTCATTCCATGGCAAGAATCCAAGAAGAATGTAAGGGCACATGAATATTTGTTTTTAAATATCTGAGCTGATGTTTAATTTCTTGTTATTCTTTTGAAGCGCTCCTTTCCGGTCGTGTTTTAAACAGGAAAAATACACAAGGTATAACATAATAGCTATAAAGCGATTTATAGATGTTACAATATGAGCAATGGTTTCTTACTCTGTTGTTGTTTTTGTCAGTTTATTCTCGGCAAAGTAGTATGGATGAAGATGAGGGCAACTGTGCTTGGTCAAACGACACGTATTCTGTTTCACAATCCAACCCTCCAAGCGAAACTTCGTCAGGAATTTCAAGCCCCCCGAATACAGAATCCTGCGAGGATGTTCACATAGGTAACTTTGGGTTAATCTGATTGTAACCTTCAAACCATTAACTTACCAAATCCTTTCTAATAGCCTCTCAGGGTCTCGGTCGAAGTCTTCCAAATCTCAATCCGAAAACCCTGTCATTGACACCAGCTCGGGGGTCTGCACTGGAACGAGATTTCTATAGCGACTTAAAAATTTCGACGAATCGGAATCGGAGCCTTCGCCCGCCCACAGCCCCAGTCCAACCAACAACAATGAACTCAAGGGAGGCAGTGCCAAATTACAGCACGCCGACTAAATTCCTTCCATTGAAACAGGCTCTTGTAAGGTTGAATATTCTGAGAAATACCTCCAACTGTTATTCTTCGTTTTTCAGACTAGGGCTGACACGTATTTGAAAGACGAAGAGGGCGGCACTCCAGACGGGAATTTTAATGGCTATAAAACATACGTCGCTCGAAAACCGGCGTCAAGAATCCCTGGCCCGTATAGTGCACGTGTCCAATGTGAGGTAGTGAATGGTGGCGGCTCTCCCTTTGCCAAAGGAACTCTATCAAGTGCTAGCGGAGTTCAATCGGCTCTTGTGCGAGATCGCATGTCTGCAGGGTCTGGTAGGATCAACTAACTCTCATCCTGATTTGTTCTAAACCTCTAAAAACATTGTCTTTATATACCCTAAGGAATCAACAAACAAGGGAAATAACTGGACACTTGAACCAATCCTCCAAACATAAAATACTCAATTCCATCCTGTAACGAATCATGACTACTCTCGTTGAGAAGAATGAACCGTCCAAAAGAAAATCTAAGGGTGAGCTAGCTCTCTTGTGAATGGTTTATGCTAATAAATTCCATTTTATGAATGGAATCAGTATAATGTGGATTGCATTAGAGTATGGATACAAAGACTGATACCAAAGTCCTTTCCTTCCCTAGACTGACTTTACATAACTTTAAATTAGCATATAACTTTGTACTCAAAGGTTTCTATATTCTCTTCGATCTGAAATCGAACGTTTCGAATGCTCCAACTTTAATATAATTTTTAACAAAAGGGTTAAATTCTATTTCTCATTATACCAAATTGTGACCAGGGATGTTGTAAAAGTTAATTAAGCAAGCTGTGTAATGACGTGCCTTTCATTTTCTGCATTGTACGCACAAAAATGAAGTGACTGTTTCCCCTTTTCTTTTCCTTTGTTACAGTTTAACATTTTATTAATTAAGTCTAAATATATTGTCCACAAGTCCAGTCAGGAAATGGTTAGTTTAATGTCAAGTTTAATTTAGTTTATACCCCGCTTGTGTCCGGGGGTATTTAGTTAGAATTTTAGTTGATATTTAATTCCCACATTGTATTAGTCTACAGGATTTTCTCTTGGTGCTACAGTTGAGTTGGTTGCTTGTTCTTCAACTAATTCGCTCGTATAAAGCTTTTTAAAGTACCTACACTCTAAAGTTAGGCGACATTGGAACATTGGATTGGTACAGACATTACTGCAAGTGCTTTTGCAGATTTCCTCTAAAAGTATTATTACAGAGGACGGAGATGGTTGTCACGCGATGCTTGAAACGACATTGCAATGCCTTCATCTTATAGTTTGGGTATTGTTACCGTGTATTTTTATTGAATGGTTATTATTTAAGTACTATTGAGAAATTGAGAATTATTACTTTATGCACAGCAAACTGTCAAGTCCAAGCGCTGAAGGTTGCTGAAAAGCGATTAGTGAAACCAAAGGTTAATTACATGAATTCAAGCGTTAGGATTCTCGGATATAGTTACACAATTTAAAAAAGAATGTCAAGGTCATTTACAATTTGAATTCAAAAGATCCCGTTGTTGCTCAATTTGCGATGGAATATATTTGAATAAAGCGACACCAAACTTGCATGTCGGGGATGCTCTAAGTATGTAAGCTTTGAATATTTATAGCAGAATTTGCTAAGAGCGCATTACTGGATTTAATTTAAAGTGGATTTCGTTTTATCATGTCCACAAATCACGTACATGAAAGCGTATCCGTAAATTCTGGCACGGGAATCGTATATATTGGGAATGGGTAGCAACTGATGATGGGATTTGGACTAATCCCAGCAATCAAAGGCTTTCTTCACATCAATTCAACAGAGGCAATTCAGATGATAATGATCAAAACCAACATTGTGTGATTGTGTCCGCTGAAACAGGCTAAAATGGGGGAATTGCACAGCGGCTGGGGAGTTAAAAATCCAGTTATTCTTTAAAGGCAGAATAAGTTAACAAAGTCAAGGAAATTTCAAACTAAAGTTAACGTTTCCTGGTTCTGATTACTTGATGGAATTAGTCTCCACCTTAAACACTAATTGATCATATTTCTGGCTCATAATTATTCCGGAGAGGAGGCTACACTTTTCATTTTAAAAACCAACTTTGAAATTGAATTTCCTTTTTGTGCTTTCCTGCTTCCTCCATATTTCTTTTGCTACGCGGTTGATTTGAGAGGGTCTGAACTTGGGGAATGAAGAAGCTGAAACTCCGCTCTTGATCTTCGCTGACTCTTGCAACTTGAGAAACACGTGTGAAGTGTCAACTCGTTGTATTCACACTATTCATCTCGCCCTTTCCGCCTTCACCCTTTCTATCCGAAACAAAAGTCCTCCACTTAGGTTATCTCTGCATTGATTTCGACTTTCATTCTTCATCGTTTACATCTAAATCCAGACAGTCAGAGTAGGAATAAGATCTATCCCTCAGGATTCAGCTCCCAACTGTTGATTCTCAATTCTCATTGGCTCAGCCGACCTAGCGGAGAAGCCCCCTACCCGTATTCACTCGAACCTCGCTTGAAACCGCATTGGTGGACGATATGCATTAAGGAAACTGGTTTCCTGTTGTTTATCCTCATTGACATTTTCCCATCAACGGGCGGCCTGGAAGCCAAACACTGAACTGTTGAACTTGCTCTTCCCAGGGGACCTATCAGCGCCAGCCGCTCCAGCTCAAAAATCCTTAAAAGGGGAAAACGTATTTATGACCAAACTGAAGCGTTTTTTGATGCTGAAAGGTCTTCTAAACAACGTAACTCACAGAGTTTAAGAGTCCCTTTCATGTTTCCTGTAATAAAGATCAGATGGGGAGTAAAAGAAATCATAAACAAAACTATTTAACAGTTCTCAATTCTCTGCGACAGCCGTTAAATTCTGATTCTTTATGCCTGCCTCTTCTCTCCCTATTTAGGAATGTCGTCAATCCAGCAAGTTTGCATGGAATGGCAAAAGCTAGGAGACCTCTTCCGTAGGAGTCGGTTGTTGTTGAAGAAGTCAGTTTCTAAGAACTATTCAATTACATAACACTTTACTTCCGTCAATCAGTTCGCAGGATCTTAATCTTGGGGTTAAGTCTCCAGTGCTTAACCGGAACAGAGCATATGGATTCCTTCAGATGTTCTGGGACTCCCAGTCGAGGGAAATGCTATTGTTTTTCAACGTTTTACGACTGGAAACGAGGGAATGCTTGAAAGAGCGGGACATGCTGGAGGGAGGGGTGGTGGCGTCATGTATCTCCCACATATTCCTTTGTCTCCTATCGATCTTTCCCTACTTCTAATTGGCAATTAGGCTAAAAGAGGCAAAAAGAAATAAGAGATGAGAGCCTTGAATGGATCCATTTGACTAAAACGTAAGATTCTCCTTCATTGTGGTCGCTCAGCGACGGAGCATAAATATCCACCCTGACAAATTGCATCTATTCCCCTCCCCCACCATGGCTCCCTAATTCCCAAATGAACTTCGAGACGTTTCTCACTCAAGCGAAAACCTCAGCTTCCCTACTTGTCCCTAACGCCCCTTGCGTCGTCATTACTCGAAGGTCAAAAGACACCGCCACACCTAACCTCATATGGCCGCATTATGTCCAGTGGCGAAGAGAAAAAGGAAATACTTTCTTTATCCGCTTTCTATGAACAAGAATATCAAATTCATTGCGTTTGCAATCTGTAAATAGTTTTACATACATGTGTGTGGACTCGGTGGGTTTTGCAATTTGGGTTTTCTTTTAGGAATCTTGACTTTCCCTCAGGGTGAACGCGCTCTTAAATTGCATCTTTGACATGAGCAGAGGCGGTTCCGAACCTACCCATTTATCTGTGGTCACTAACTTTTCCAATCACTGCCTCCAACCCTCAATAACCAAAGTCTCAAAATTTAAACCTCACTCCAACTCGACAGAACACTTTAAATTGCCTTTAACTGCGAGAAAGTAAAACTAATAAAGCTATCCTACCTTGTTTGAATTGCTTTGAGACTTTTATATTTTTAAAGTTCCAACTTCCGAAATCAACTATGAGTTAATAATACCTTTGGATGAATGCAGAGTAGTTGGCTCTATAGTATTTTGTGTGTAACTTAATTGCCGGGTATATTTTCTTGTTCTTTGTGATCCATTCAAAGTTTCTACTAAACTTGTAGAAATCCCTGGCTATGTTTAGTATAGCTGTAAACTCAATTTCGTCCATGTTTCATTATTCATCGCCCAACTTTACTAGAATCTGGCATTGACTCCGTGCTTGAATCACCTATTTCCACTCAGGTGTTTGACCCCAGTCTCCCTCCATGTGAGATTATTTTGATTGCCTTTCCAGAGACCTTACATAAAAAGAGAAAGCGAGTAAGTGTCCTGAAATAAAATAAAAAAAAAGTCTCCTCTTTCACCCAACCTTGCTCTAAAATTCTCGACGACTTTCTCTTGCAGCGGAGAAAAGAGGGGAGAGATGAAGGAAAGTAGAGAGAGTTTGTTTTCTTTTTTTGAAATATAAATAAAGAAGGGCGTCCTTTCAGCCTGGTTGGTCTGAAAGGGGGAGTCATAATGAGTGAACTTGTCTCCTTATCGTGATGCTTTGCATTCATCCCGTGTGATAATATGGAGATTTCATCTTCATCTTCTTTCCTCCTCATTCGCAACTGAATCACATCATCACCGAATTCAAAATATCCTCCACATGCCCACCATCATCGAGGAAGGAAGCGGTGAATTCCTGGAGATAGGACACACAACTCCTACCGAAAACATGCGGAGCAGTGACGCTCCAGCTGTCGCAAGGATAGTGGGACATTTAGACAAAGTAGCCTCATTAAAACCAGCTTTCCAAGCAGACATGAATAACCGCTTTACTTAATTCAGACCATTTCCCTAATTTTAACCACCGGATTCCACTCCACTTTCTCAAAATTACATAATATACTCGACCTCAAAAAGGAAACTGAAGCAGGAGGAAAGGAATTAGTCTTGTGTACTTGATTCGAGCTCATTGTCATCCTTCCAAGGGTCAACCATAGCCTTCAGTAGAGAAAACAAATTAAATGAAAATTAGCTTCCCTTTGAGAATTAATATTTCAAAAGGTTCGTCAAGAAATAGGGCGAATTTACCAACGTAATGTCGTGCAAAAGTTTGTCTTGGAACCAAATGTCGCCGGCTATTCTTCCATTCCTTTTTGATAGAAGCGTTTTCGACTTAAGTAAACTTATAAGTTCAATCCATAGACAAACGTGAGAACAAAGTTAAATAAGTTCCAATAACTTTCTCTATGAGATTTATATGGATTCCTTCCTTTCACGGAACTATTCATAGCTATATATATTTTTGTCTCAAAGTTGTAATTTCTCGTCGGTTCAGCTACGTGCTATTTTGTTCATTGATTGCTCCATACAACCAACCAAAATAATCCCAACGCATTTCTGCGGAGAGGAAAAAATTTCTTTACATTGTGTCAATCTACAAGTTGTAGAATAAACAGAGAGTGCAAAGACAACAAGAACGTTGGCAGTAGAAAGCCTGTAGCCATTTGTTCCACAGTTGTCACCCTTGGAAATTCATTTCCAGGAATTTCTGCCATTTCAAACCGTTCTGTCTCTCATCACTTAAGTCCGCTTTGGCTTAGGCACACATGACATCTTCAGTGGAGAAAAACGTCTTGCCATTTCTTGCAAGTTCAATTTAGGTGCACAATTATTACCTCCAGAGGCTAGAATAGGTTTGCACATTATCGAATAAATGCCTGCACATTTGTACGGAATTTGAAACCATGATGGTCGTGGTGGATGGCGGTATATTTGAATTCGTGGTGTTTTAATGGGATCAAGAGAGGGTAGTTGGCGATTGGGATGAAGAGCCTCGCTTTCTCCCTGCTCTAGAGAGAGGGTGAGAATGTGAAAGTGAAAGTCATTTCTATGTAAACTGGTTTCCATGGAGCAAAATTGGGTCCCCCTTGTTTATTGTCATTTTGTAGGAATTCAGAGGGGAAAGGAGATCCTTTCAAAAGCATCACTGCATACAGAGTGTCAATTTCAGCCCAAAAATTGTCTTCTTTTATTTCCAAAGGCTTTGAATACACTTCACTTTTACGAGTAGACCTTGACAACTTATTAAACGACCTAATCCTTCCCCAATGAATTCAAACTCCCGTACCTACCAAATTTCAAAATCACAATCCGCTATCTAAACGATCACAAAAACTAACCAAAATCTAATTCCCATTGCTAACCTATTTTAAAATCACATTCTGACCAAGCCTTAGAGTTAAAATGTCTTAAACAGGTTGGATTTATAAAGGCCTATTCATACAAGGTTTGAGACATACTTTCAATCTCCAATGGCCGGGTGGGGTATTAAATTTGCAACTCTTATTACACCAGAATTCCCGACGTGTATGATGATTGGACTCGGGATGGCATAACCAATGACTTCATCACCATCTAAGGCGTCAGGAGTGACAAAGAGTCATAGCCACTGCGGGAAACCAGCGCCTGATTGGTTCGTCTGGAATTACTTCCCCAGAGATACGAAGCAATAAACGTAGTAAGCCCATCCACAGGAAGAAACAAATCCTGAACCAATTTGCACCTGGCTCTTATCACTTCGTTGATCAGCACCGGCAGCGGAAGTGAACAGAGCAAACCTTCGTTCCAGTGTGAGCATAATTGCTTTCCGCGTGACGATGGACGCTTTTGAACAAATGAGAAGAGCCAGAGACCTAGGAACCACTGACATTAATTTTCTATCCTAATTACTTTCGTCGCTCAATGACGATAGGAATGAATTCAATCTGGTGCGTGAGATCGAGCCAAAATTCTCTTATCAGGGAAGATGATCTGGAGCTTTAATTTGGGGAAGAGGTTTTAAATTAGTGTCGCTGAAAGCCGACAAAGAAATTTTAAAGCTTGCATTTAAGTGTACACTTGAATGAGTATTTGGTATTATAGAAACTGGTTTTTAAATTAGTTAACTGGTATTCCAGATCCTCATCATCCTGATGCCTCGTGTACACAGGAAGTAGAGGATGGCACAAGAAATTACTACCATTTAATTCACAGATTGAGAAAAGGAATAGAATGAAATTCATTAGGATTACGATTCATCGACGATGTGACTTTCACTTCCCCTACTTGTTTGATTACAAGGCTATATTACATTTTATTGTAAGGGACAAGCGTCAAGTTTCTGGACCCCCGTTGGTTGGGTCAATGGAATAAATGGACTAATTGACTCATCCTTCCTCCTTAATTAAAGGCCTTACTCCATTCCTATTTTATACTCTGAAAGGGTAGGAATGAACTTTACAAAATCAGTCACCCGCCGACATTTCACTTGACCACTTCTGGTTAGTGTTTTTCCCCGAGAGGGAGAACAATGGCCTAGGCTTCCATTCTTTGCAAACGTGTCATAGAATTCCTATCGTATTTCAGAACAGCGCTCCTCTGCCTCTTGCCTGATGAAAGTTTGCTTTCTCGTGGACGAGCAGAGTGATGACAGTGGGGGCATGATTTGACGGGGATTTCCCCTCTCATCATCACCCATTTATAATTTGATCACCAAACATTTTCCAAACATTGGGAGAGGAATAATCCGAATTTCACGACTCATTTGGTTTCCTCTCCGTGGAAGATCCATTTGCATTTTAATTAAGAAGAGAAGCTCGATTTCCTCCCTGCTATTTTTCACCCTCTTAGAGACTAGTATGCAAACGGAAACTAATTACAGTACAAATTCACAACTTCTGCTCCTCATCAGTCAATAGGGGTAGAACGTCAGTCATGCGTTGCCACCACCATCATCAATCCTCGCTCCGAAAGGGTTGGCTATGTATGAATCCGTGTATAAGGGAAGGCTGTTAGAATACATTGAATGGATGGATGTATGTAAATTTTTTGCGATTTCTCCACCCACATCATTATCAACCAGCCGAAAGAAAGTCAGGAAATCTGAGTTCCTTTTTATTCCTTGTTGCTTGGATCTCCTATGCCCGTTTCCCTGGCTTCCATTCTTCTGGAAGGAAGCTGAGAGGAAGGGCTTTGAATGCCAAGTCAGTTGAGGTGAATAGAAGAAAAATGTAAATCGGAAATAATTTTCTTGTACTTTGGTCCTTTTCTTCCACCATGCTCTCGCTTTCTCCGGCCCTGTGCACTGTTCCTAGAAGTGAAAGTTGGCTCTGCACTTTGCTCCAACAACAAGGAACAGACCGCTACCCGAGACGACGCTCACCAGAACGTTTTGATCATTCATATGTAAATCATTGCTCACTTTCCCTTGACTTCGAAGGAAAACCAGCATAGAGATATGGGATGAAATCCTTTTCTGAAGTCTCTAAAAAGCAGAGTGCTCCTGGGTAATGCAGATATACTAAAAACGATCAAGTTAAAGATGGGGAGAGGCAGGATCTAAGTTGCAACAGGCAGAGGAAAAGACACTGTTCCAAATCAAAATCAAGGGGAAATAAAAGCTTCATATGCACACCACTGCCGCAGTTTTGATACAAGTTGAAGGAAATGGAACAAGAGTGTAACTGTTACACTACGAAGAGATTTAATTTGAAAAGGGAATCCGGAATTCCACAAGGAATTTAACACTTGTGTTCTTCTTTTTGAAAAGTGAATAGTCGGATCGTGCTATTGAGAGAAAGAGAGAGAAAAATCGTATAATATGGGATAGCTTTCGTTGAAGAAAGGAGCGAATGAAAAGGCGCATTGCTCATATTCAGAGACCCATAAAAAGAAGACAGGAATCAATTGATCATTTTACACGGCACTTTTCATTGTGCAACAACCGGAAAGAAACCCAGACGCTTCCAAACTGACACTTTCTTCCCTTTCTTTTTTCCCATTTTGAACTCCCTTTCCTCCCGAAGGAAAAGTGGAAGAAAGGAGTTGAGTTGAGAATAAAATTCCAAGCAAAGAAATCCTGAATTCCGCAGAAAGTGTTCGAAGCGCAGAAGGAATTTGGTTTTTTTAGAACCGCCAGGGGGATGCCGCATGTTATTCGATCATGGAAAGAGTCTCTGGAGGGTGGGTCCTGAGTTAACCTTGTTTTCTCGCTCTCGGCTCCTCAACCTTTAACCCCATCCAAGTCACCTGGTCGGAACTTTCTCCATAGGAAGCAGAGCAGAGTCACTCTTTCACTTTCATGAAACGAGTGATAACTTCAGCCAACCGACTAATTAATGCTAATGGGAAGTGTGGTATGAGCCGCAACAGGCTCCGCTACCCCTCATCGAAAGGAGCCTTTTCAAACAAACCCGGGGCGCTTCAAAGTCGCCCGGTGTTTCAAGTAGCACTCATCTATTTTCTAAAGCATACGCAGCAGGCTGATGGTGACATTCTACAAAGCTTGGATGATACCGAACAAAAGTAATATACAAAATTACGTGTATCCTCGCAATTTTCATTATGAAAGTATGAAGTGCACCTCTTTCATCAATTAGCGGCGTAATCACAAATACCATGATCAAAGAGATGAGGATTTTTTGATCCTTTGAAGATTTCATTAAGGCTGAAATTAAATGGGGCAAAATAAGTTAAAATGCATAATATGCATAATTGGCTTATTAGTCCAATTTGTTGCGTGTTCTATCACGGACACCGAGTGGAACTTGCAAAATAATTTTTTTTGCATAAGTGATGTAGCATGGGATTATAGGCCTTGTGCCAAATTCGTGGTCATTCCAACCATTTTCTTGGTAGAAGATCGATGCCTCTAGCGCGTTTCGGTGAGAATTCATTTTAAGCCAAGAAATCAGATCATAAACGTTGAAATGTGAAACCGAAGTTTTCAATCTGTGTCCCTCCTTTCTTCCTGTAAATTATATTTGCTCTCTTGGTCTCTTTGCGCTTTGTGTTTGCTGGTTCTCCAAATGAAAATTGGCACGGGGGACTCTACACCAAATTCGGAACTTGACGCCTTTCCTGCCAAACGAAGTGAGGACTTGGGGATGAAAGAAAAGGGAAACAATTTCATCATCAGAAGTCAAACTTGATTTGGTTTTATTTCATTTTCTCGTGTACTCTGACCCATCTGCCGCCTTCGCCCTTTCCCCTCTTTTATTTGCCCTGAATGTCATTTCACTTTCATTGTTCTTCAACCTGACGACCACCAGACCAGCAGAGTCGTGGGCCTGCCCGAACAATCAAACCTCCACATGGACGGCGAAGAAGACGCTTAATGAAATCTCGTTCGAGTTCAATTCGAAACTCGCCTTTCTTGTCATTGGTTCACTGGACTTGACAAATCCACATCCAATACAAAAGACTCTCTGAGCTCCAAACACATTCTGGCTGGAAGGAAGTATTCTTCTGATAGCATTTCTCCTGCCGTACCGCAGAGCTGCCTGTAATTTCAGAATTGTCTACTAAAATTAAGTGACCTGAGACTTTTAATATTAATCTTAGACAAGGCCTTGCTGCAAAATCAAACTGTAAGTTAGGCATTAAGTAATACTTGTAGTGATACTATAAGCAGTGTCTGCCATGACTGACATGGTGCTCATCCCTGTATTTCAAAACATTCAAAAAGTGTGCATGGTTCCACGATGTGGTTCTTTCTTGGTTGACTTTTTATATTTGAGAGCCGGCGGAGTTCCTAATGGGCGAGAGTAATTTGATTGCAAGTCCAAGATAAGACTCCGCGGAGCTTTCCCTTCTTTTATGTTTATGGAGCAGCCATGTTGGTGCTCTTTCCATAATATTCTTCTTTAGTGGCTCAATCAAGACATCTTCCGTGTGTATGTTTGTCCAAGGCCTCAGAGAAACTGCGGCATGTTTCTTAATAGAAATTGAATCAATGCTTTCTTTCCCTCCAGCAACAGCTCTAGCACCCTGCTTCTTGTTTTTCACCCAAAAGACGCATTTTACTCTCCCCAAAAGTTTTCTGATTCGATATTCGAGCTTTGATTTTCTCCTTGGTTTTCATGGTTGAGATACTTTGTGTCTGGTGTGGGATTCCCAGTCTCTCTTCTAAATGGCTCAGGTACTTACAGTCCCTATCGGAGAAAGACGTTTTAGCTAATGCACGGAACCGTAATAAACTTGGATTGTTTGTCAATACTTTGTCTTGTTATTTTGGAGAAATCCACTTACATAATTGTACGCGCCGTTCCGTCAATGGCCATTTCCGAGTAGAATCTCAAAGTGGGGAAAGTATCCAAGTGTGGTGTCGCCCATGGTTCTTTCCTGGTTGAATTTGTTTCCTTCAAGTGGAAGAAGGGGACGATGAGGATAATTTTCCGGAAAACTTGACGACACTTGAGCATTTTCTGGAGAAAGTTCTTCTTGCGGGGGAGATCGATTTCTCAGGAGCACACCAGACACACACACACACGCTCAAGATTCCATAGCAATCCCCTTCCGAATTCCAGTGGAACCTCAATCCCCCTCTTCTCTTGACAAAATCATCGTCAAAACCAAGGTGAGGGCTCACCGCACCCTTATCTTATACAAAACGTCGCTTTATGGCACACACAAAGGTAATATATAGGATACCATGCCTGCTTTCTGTAGACAACACCCTGCCAAAGTTTGTCTTTGAGGGATGTTCGAATTTGTCATTTGGCACCTTGATTAAATCCGCATGAGCTCACTTGTGCAATCCATAGGGAGACCTACCTCTGATTCCCATGGCTTCTCCTTAGGTGTGATATCTCAATAATAATAATAATAGCATCCCTTCTCCCTTCCCTTTTGTTGCCTACCACAGGGAAAGTGAAAAGAAAGTTTGTGAATGCAAATCCCGTTATCTGGCTCTCGTGGAGTTGTGTAGAATGGAGGTTTGGTTGTTATCTTATTTGGACGACGGGGTAAATGAGGGACAATAAACAAGTTCCTCGGAGGAAGGAAGGAATTACAAGGAGGGTCTTTTTCGTATCGTCATTAAGCCTCTTCCTTTAGATTAGTTTTCACATGAGAGCCACCACGTATGAGTTTTAATGAGTTTAAACCCGGGAGACAAAGGGGTGTTGATAGGGAAATAAAAAGGAAAGTCGGAATCAAAGAGAAAGTGATGAATGGTTATGAGGAGGGCCCAAATTCCTACGTCCAAAGGCCTCTTCCCGTTTATTCCCTAAATGTCCCCATTAACAAAGGCTGCATCTCCTGTCGTCAACACTCGTTCCCAATAATACACAATCACTGGATCACTGGAAACTCAAAGGAGATGGAAGTGGCAGGCATGGAATCGAAGAGATCCTTCATCAGGCGAGCCTTATATCCTAAAAACACTCGGCAGTCATTCACCGATCTTCCTGTCTCAGAAAATGAGTTTCACTCTGACTTTTGTGTCCCTATGCAAGCTGTTTTTGATTATCAGGAACGGTCTAAAACCGGATTTTGAATTTTATTCCAGAATTTTTACATTTTGGAAAAGTGAATGGGAAACTTGGGTGTGCAATAATGGTCCACTTGTCGCTCGGCGCGTGTCCCCTTCTTCATTCCTTCCTGTCTCTCCTAATCCAGATTAATTGGTTTCTATTCTGCATTGTAATCGAGTCGTCCCTGGTTGAGGAGGGGGCGAAGGGCTTTGGCTCTTCGGATGATTAATCTGATTTCATCTTCTTTCCAATAAAGTCATCCAGGAGAGTCTATAAAAAGGCGGGAGAGAATTGGGGAAAGCTTTCACCGAATGAGATGCTCCCTGTCATCACAATACATCAGAGAGAAGAGGCACACTATTCAAAGTAAATAAAATGGAAAGAGGATACTTTGGAATCCAAAATCCGTGTAATGGATTACCACTCATAGTCTCATTTTAGTCTTATACGCGCTAACTCTCACCGTCAGAGAGAAGCTCATCCAATCTCTCCCTGTCGTCACATATACACACTTTCTCCAAAAGATACAAAATATGATTGGAAAGGAATGAGGAGGCCTGCCCTGCTAATCCGCTTTCAACTGAAAATCTATTCAAAATTTATTTTCATTTTTATTCACGTAGAAAGGGGTTCATTGGGGTTTCATTCAGAAGAGAAACAGGGTGAAAGTTCGGCAGAGGGAGCTTTACAAGGGAAAAGGGGCAATAATGTAATTGAATATTCTGAGATACCGGCCTGAAGACCTTAGGAGACCGGAGCTATGACGACAGTCGAGCAATGAGAGCTAGAATTTCTCCTGTCGCTGTAAGGGGAAAGATGGGCTTATCATCTCATATAGAATAGCAATACCATTGTAATCCATACTTTACTTTATTGCATTCTGTCAGCTTCAGCCCAGTGCACAGGAGAAAGCACACACATACACAATTAGGATCAATTCAGAGGAAAATAGACGGACTTGACAGGGGAAGCAGTAAAGAAAACCACCAAATCCCAGGCCTGCCTCCTGTCAAACTCCCTGACTCCATCAAAGACGATGGACCATTCTTAGATTAAGGCACACAACATCAAAGAGAATATGACGATCGAGTTTAGTGTGAGGAAATGCAGCTTTAACCGATTCATATGAACCTGCCAACTTCCGGTTTGAAGGGTTTGAATCCCTCAGTGCATTTGTTACAATTTTATACCGTCTTTAGGAATCCAATGCCAAAGGTAGCTTTCCAAAAGTATTCTCTGGGAATACTTTTGGACCATTGTCATGGAGTCATCATCGTCACGATCGCAACGACGAGTCAATGGTGCATGGCTGATGACATGTGAAGCAACCCAGTATACGATAAGAAAGCGCGTTGAATAGAAGGCATATTGAGTGCCTAATAGACGTTAAGAATGGGAGACATGAAGTTGACGAGTGAAGAGGAGTCCATGTTTGAGGGATTAAATCCTTGTATAAATGCGCCGCCAGGGGGCGTCCTACTACGAGACTTGAATTAAGTGAGCGGATGTTAGGGATTTAAACATCGCGGAAGGAGACATGCAGGGAGACTAATATCTCCGCTGCTATTCCCTTTCCACTAGCATTCTAATACTACTCACAAGGGACTCTTCTTGCCTTTCCCTTTGAATTGATCAACCTTGAATTGAAGGAAAGTCCATCCACTTTCTTCCCCAGAATTTCTCCTGCTGACTCAGGAGAAGGAAGCCAATGGAGAAAGGAAGCTTCGAAACTTCCCTCCCTCCAGAACAAAAGAAAGAAACTAAAAATCTTTCCCTTTTCCTAAATAAATGAGGGAAAATCTAGAGGAAAAGGTCAACTCAGCCATTAACTCACATTTCCCTGGCTGACCTATGAGCACCTTGCCTAGGAGCAGGGGAACCTTAAATTCTTCAAACATCAGCAATCCAAACTTTCTTTTATTCATTCCTTTCACTCTCCTCGACTCCTTTCTCCTCAAGTAAATGACAACTTTTCGGAATGCCTTCAGAACATCTTCCCCTTCTCCTAGGAAGTTAATTTGATTCCTTTGTTGGGTTCTTATAATAAACTTCACCTAATCTAGGGCTGCCATTTAAAGTCACCCTTTGCCACATTTTATGCCTTACCACTAACAATGTCTCTTGTGCTGATGAGAGCGGGAGAATCGAATGAAAGAAACACGACACTCTTTGATGGTGGTCTTGTGTGTCATATGCAAAGGAGTTGAGATCACTTTCAAATTCGTGGTTGATGAGAGGGAGAAAAGGAGTCCGTGAGGAGTTCTACAAACAGTGGAATTATGCATGCACGACTGACTATTTTGTTTATCAAATGACGACACTGCTACTGGGGATATGGAGAACGTTTCCCGAATCCCCGCGTCTCGAAAAGGGGAGAAGCGGGAAGAGTCAACAGAAGAACCGCGGGAAATACGAGTATGGCAGGCCGAGAGGAGGCGACCTCCGCTCAATCAGCACCAGCTAGATCCCAAAATATTAGATTCCTCGCCTTCCTCGCCAGGATCAAGTTTCAAGAGTAATTAGCAACTTCCTTTTCCTTTGAAGATCTTAGACGCCAGGAGATCAACATCAGCCCCACACCCAAAATTCATCAACTTTAAGTCCTTGTGGAAGGGAGAAGTGAGAGAGAAAAGCCTCCTTTGCTTTTCACCTCCGCTCAAATTTATAATGTGGCCGCCATCAGTCTATGAATGTCGTATTCTAATGAATACGACACACACGTCGTGCTACTTATTTTGAAACCCAAGGATTCGAGTAAAATCACAAGCCAGTCACACAAAACTGAAAACAACATAGTCAACAAAGGTCATCTGCCAACGGCCTTTTGTTTCACACCATGTCTGGGCTATATGCTTTTAATTGTCAACTAATGCGAATTCCTCCAAATTTTGTACAAAGTGCAAACACTCTGCTTTCTCATGAAATTTTTGAATTACTTTGCACAATACTTGGTGCTGTGTAGTAACTTTACACTCTGATTAACTCAGCAATTACAAATAAATACGTTTTATATTAAATCCAAAATCTGCATTGACAGCAAATCCATTTTATGAACGCAGAAAAGACCTTAGTTTGCATTTATTACAAACATCAACTTTAAAACTAGACATTTCCTTAATTAATAAATTGCCTACTTGAAACAATTATCAACCATTTTCTTTCTCTGAATGTTTTTAGCTTTGACCATTCGTATATTCAGGTTTTACAAAGATTGTAGGCAACGTAGGAGTGAACCTGCTGGCTGGAATGTTTAAAATTAGGTATCATTTTGGATTTCCTTGGTTGCATAAAGAAGGTTGGTTGCCGTAGGATTCATCATTCATGAGATAAATCAGAGGATTTTCATAATTCCTTGCCTCCATTGACGGAATGGGCAGAAGGCGGGTATTATATGCAGATTAAGTGTCTATTCAAACTGAGCCAAATCCCACCAACGGCTCCTTTCTCCTTTGAAGACGGTATTAGAATGAGCATTTTGCTTGGCCCATTTACTCCCGAATAACGAACCTGACCCTTTGCGGTGGTAGAGTCGGTACAGGGATTACAGACTCTAATTCATCAACGTCTCTTGTCCCGCTAGATTAGCCTACTAGGAAACATCCATTACGCAAATACAGACGTAACCACCCACCATATCTTCGTCTTAAGAGCTTCCGCAAACCCCCTGCAACCTTTTCACCCGCCTCATTTTGACTTTGATGTCTCCTCCTCAATTGAATCGGACTGAATAGAATTATTCAATATCCGAGAATGATGGATGTTGAGCATAAATCCTTACTGAGTAGCTAGCCGGAAATTCTAATTTTTGAACAACCTTGGTGACTTGTTTGAAATTCTTAACGTGTATCCATTTCCTTGCTTTTTGCCTAAATGCATGTTTGTTACAAGGGGACTATTTATTTGGAATTTCCCATGACGCAGCCGTCGGCAACACCCGAGCAGTACTGGGAATAAGTAATTCATTCCGTTTCAAGCGGTTGTATTTAAATAGATCTGCGGCTTGGTCTCCATTTTATATCAAGGGACTTGGACGCTGCAGGGTCCATCTTCCTACTCTTGCTATTTATGATTATTAGGGGAGCCATTAGAGCCCTTCTGATATCTTCGCCATCCTGAAGATTAAGACATGCGGGCAACAGCCAACACAAAACGGTTTTTGTCCCAATTCCTTTCTTCCTGTTGTCTAACTTTCCATCTTTCATTTTCTTTCCACTCTGCACCGTCATCTTACTGCATAGTGCCAAAAAACTTCCAATGAAAAACGATTACGAGAGTTAATGTAGCGAAGGTTTATTATAAATGGAGTCCGTTTGTCTACAAACAACCGACACCGACGTTTTATGGTGAAAAAGAGTATAGATCTCCCGACATTATTTTCTTCTGCGGGGAAAATAGAGTTAAGACACTTTTCTTGTTTTATTGGAAGACGCTTTTCACGTTAAATCTTCTAAAAACTTCCTCATCATCAAGAAACAAAACCTTCAGCTAGCTCGTCCATTTATGACCTTCCAAATGTGTATATATGGACGTCCCATCATCTGCTCGTCGGCTCCTTTGTCACTCCCAGGACGCAGTCAAGGGTCAATGACTTTGTTTCCTCATATGGTTGGCGGGCGGGCAGTTTGGCGGACCCTTCAAGGGACAGAAACCAAATAAGAATTATATGCTTGGTAACAAGAAAGAGAAGCTCGTTGCACTGAAACTTAAAATCTCGTAAACAAGTTGTAAAGTACCCTTGAATCTATTTCTTTGCATCTTTCTCAATTCTTAATTTTTTACATCTTCAATTCTATTGTGGTATGCGCAATTCTATGTAAAGTAGATTGTAACACCAGAATAGATTGGGATTCAATTCATTTTAGTGAGTGCTAAAAGTTTATGTCGACAAAGTTAAGTTTTCTTTGTCACTGTTTGCAAAGGGATGAGTCATGTTAGGGCTTCCTAATAATAAGAGCACATTCGAATTTACACCCGTCATTGTCATTTATAACAATTCCTTGGAATAAAGTTGGAAAAATAAACTCTTTACTTGACATTTTGTGCCTTCTCGTAATTCTGGAATGCACTTGGAGAACAAAACAAAAATATAAAATTCGGATAATATTCTTTCTTCCCTTTCCTTTATTTCCAAGCAGGTTGATAAAAGTGTCCCTAGCTAATCTTCCATCTTTCTCCAAAATGCGTTTTTCAAATCTCTTCCTTCCATTACTCCAGCACGTTCCAGCATTTATACACGGAGCTCAGACTGATTCCCACACAATGGGAAAACGAAAAGAGCAAACAGAACCTCCAAATTCAGTAGAAAATAAAGTTCAATCTCGGCTCGAAAACCCCAAAAGTCAATTCTGAGAATTCAGCGGCTCCATTTTCTTCAATATAATCTTCCTCAACACCACCGCTCCAGCACTCTTCCAGCAATGGAATTATTAATCATTCAGATGAGAAATCATTCTGTCAGGATCCATTCACAAACTTCCATCTTGAAGCCGCATTCAATTTGGGTAACTTTTCTTCTTAGCTTACAGAGATAAAAACCAGTCAGAAGTAAAAAGACGACATGAAACCACGGTGATAAACTCCAACCTTCAAAAACAATAAATCCCACACTCGGCAGTAGAACAAAATCAAGCGTGACATTGAGAGTAACTTCATTGACCCCTTGGATTCTTCTGTAAAAAAATGTTTCTGGCATGAGTAACGCGAGCATGACGTAACGCTATATTAAGATATTACTAGTCATTTCTTTTCATAGGATCTAAGCTTATTGGCCCTCAAGATTACTAATAAAGCATGAATCATGATTTTGTAAAAATCCATCAGCTTAACCTCAATTAGTCGTAGACAAACTCTTACTCTGACTTTAACTTAGGCACTGCACGCAAAAATTAATTTAATCGTGCAACAATTATTAACGCATAGGATTTTCTACGTCCTTTTACATTAAACGAGATGGGAGTGTTGAGTAGACGTGGAAGAAAAAAGCGGAGAGCGAGAAGGAAGTGACAATGGGTCCATTCCGTAATTAAATGAATAAATTATTATGCTAATGAGTGAATTAATTATTAAAACTGAAGCCGGTTAACGAGCCCTTGTCTCTCAGTTTTGTCATCATGGAGCCTTCCAGTGTCTCTCCAGCCTGTCAAGTGGTTTATGTTTCCTTGTTATGATTAGAAGACGCTTATGAATTGGTATTAATCAGCCACTTGAGTCAACATGTCGAAGCACGGGGAGCCTGGGACTCTTTTCCCCTCCAAATTTAAATGTAGATTTTTACGAGTCGTTCCATCCCTCCTGACATTTTGATAAGAGGAACCTGAGAATGCTCTTTGTCTAATGAATCCTTGGCTTTTCTATCAGAGAAAGAACAGAAGTGCTTCTGACTACTAGAACTATCAGCCCTGTCGTGAGAAGAAGTCTGGATGGAAAAATAAAATCGTAAAGGGACAGTCTGGTCAGAAAGCTATCAGGGCCAAACACCACTTCCACAATTAGTTAGGCATAAATTACGGATCAGTGAGAAATAAGGGATGGAGAAATGGAAGCAGAAACTATGAACTTGTGACAACAAATGTGTCATCGAATGAGCAATGTCACTTCGAAGAAGTCACATGCAACACAACTCAAAAACACGTGACGTAATAAAGTCTCAATTCGTTTTGACTCTCTTTCATAGCCGCGAGAGAACATTTCCAGGAAACATTTCCGAATGATGTCGCCGTTCTGGGTTTTTCTAATTTTCCCAAGTGATTACAAGTAGAAGAGCGACTCTTTGAACCATTTCGTCTTGATTTTGTTTTGGTTTTGTGGGGGGACTACTGATAATAATATTTTGGTCCTTCTGTCTTTTATGGGGAAAACGAAGCCCTAAATCAACTTTGACACTTCGTTAATATCCGAAAGAATTGAAGGAGTCGGAAACAAAAGGAGCTCTTCCCACTACCAGCCTTTTCTCCCTTTTCTCGACGGAAAAAATTCAAATTCAAAGTGACATTTGGGAATAGGAAAGTTTTCTTTGTATTATTCCTTACACAATGGTAACCCCCTCTGTCTCTAGCCTCTGATCGAGTGTCGGATCTTCCGCTGACGAAAGAAGGGACTTTCGAACAAACCAGATCAATGTTCCTTAATATTCAAACACGATACGCGCGGAGGAGTCTCCATTCGCCTATCTCTTGGCATCATCGCCTTGACTACAAAATCACCTTCGTCAGATCAGGAGCATTGGTTCTATGCACGGGTATTGGGTACACACGTACTCGAACACAGCACTATACATTTCATGCTTCCATGCGCAAGGATGCCTTCAAAAATGCTGATGCGTACAAAATTACATTAGAGATATGTATAAAAGTCCACATTAATTGGAAATTACCACCACAAAATAGTATTGCGCTAGAGGGAATTGAGTTTAAACTTGAATTCGTTTGGAAGAGGAGAGGACAGAGAGGGAATGAAAACTTCAAAGACGTTTGCTTTCTTTCCTCTTGGAAAGTTTGCATTACTTTCACTCTCTGCTCCTTTTTGCGAAAGGAAAAAAAGGATTCGGAAAAGGTTGTTTGCTGATTCAGTTGTTATGCGATTATCCAAGGAAGGAGAAACTGAGCCCCTGAATTACGAAGTATAGGCTCCATATTCTTATTTGCATAACGCGATTTCCTCCAAATCCAATAATGATGGAGGAACAAAAGCTCCTAGTAAACCCGTTCGTTCGTTTTAGACTACTCCTGTCTCTCCCATTCGAAATTTCCCACCATTGTGAAGCTTTGAGTCTATGTAACATTTAGATCCACACTGGGAGTGATAATAGCAATACGGATTAGACGCATTGCTCCTTCAAATCCAGAATAGTTCATGCTAATAGTTCATGGTGATATAATAGGCTGTACACTAATGCATTTATTAGGGAAGTTAGTTGAAGGAAATTCGTAGTAATAGGCAGGAATCCAACGGTGCTTCCTGAGCAGTAGAATGTAATTAAGAGTTCCATTCCTAATCCATGGAATCCTCCTGCCTAATTCACTTCCATTTGTCTCAACTCAATGGAAGGGATATAACAGGATTTCCCAATTCAATAAAACCTGAATTACTGCTCAGGTGGGACTCGGAGTGAGGATCAATACGGACAATAAAACCAATTAAAGCTCTCTCTCGCTCGCTCTCATATTATTCCCAGAAAATTCTACGACGATGTCGTCTCTCATTTGGACAAAAATATGGAGCGTGTCGACTTTCTCCATGCTTGTCAGAGCCAAGCAGTTATCCTGAGCAATGCAAGTCCACAATTAAATTGACAAGAATAAAACTAATCAAGGTGGAACTCATGTTTCCAATTTAGGCTGTGGAAATCCTTCAAGTGAGTTGCAAAATAGATTGGTGGTGTACATGGAAATATATCCCATTTACACACAATATGGAATAATTGAAATGGACCGTCATTTCCACCTATTGAAGTTTTAATTAAACTTTGATTGTTGTTTTGAAAACTGAAAATGCAGGGAGGCGTCAAAGCACTGGGTATTGGATAGGGCAAGTGACAATGTGACTTTATGTGTCTCTACCCCCATGATGTTTGGTAATGTTGGCAAAAAGGAGTTCATCCATTGTTTGCTAACTGCATTTGTTACTTTTGTTTCCATTGTTTTGGTCAGTCGCTCCATGAGGCCAAACGAATCATTTCTTCTTTTGAAAGATAGCTTTTCATATCCCTAGCACTTTCGTGTATCTTCTTCTTCCACTACTTCTGGATAACGGGAAGTTCGAAAAGGTTCATGCGTGTCGAAAATCCGGCATCCCCTTGACACATCGAAAACTTCCACAGTTAGGTTCTGGAGCGCCCAAGAGGAGCGCGGAGAATTTTGAGTCAGTTGAGTCCCGACGATTGCAACGGACGGACTCACCCTTCTAAGTCTCTCAAGCCAAGGCGCAACCACTAGCTGCAAACCCACAAAATCGAGACTACAGTACTGAATACAAAGGGAACTATAAAACATTATTCATCAACAAAAGTAGCCATGAAGTCCCTTTTAACTCTCCGACTAGGTTTAGTTATGGATTAGAAATCTCAGCTTGCCCCACAACCTTTCTCAACAGAATCTCCTTCGTCCCAAGTATTAAACTGTGAAATCGTTTTTGGTTCCACTTCTGACGCCCTTGAAATCCATCTCACACTCACTTCACATTTGTTCCAGGCTTCAGAGAAGACGTGGCCAGAAGACGTTTCTCATTGGTTGAATTCCTTTGAATCTCCACCGCTCGTCTTCCCGTCAGTCTCTCCCTGTTCAGTAAGAAGAAAGGAGACGCATTAAAATTAAAGTCCTTTTCCTAATTCTCCGTGGTTGTCAAGGAAGAAGCTCAGTGGATTCATCTCCTTGAGCAGAACGAAGGAAGTGTTCAGTGAATACTAATCACCAAATCAACCTAACTTCCTTTCCTTTTCACACAGTAGAAAGTCAGTGTCGACTGCCACAGAACAAATAGACACTGCCGCTACCACAATTTGGAAAGTGCGTCTGGATGAGGCATACTCGCAGGGAGACAAGTACCTTCGAAAAATTCCAAATGCCTCCAGCTGTTGCAAAACAAAAGTGACGGATTTTGCAATAATAATTCTCTCTGTGCATTTGGCGACTCCAGTTGGCGTTGGCAGGGGGCCCTCATCAATCACATAGTCCCGGGTGCCACGACATTTGAGAAAACCCTCACATATACTTTCCCCGCTTTCACCGTTGTCGTCACTACCTTGAGAAACTGAGAGTGAACAGTATAAGTGCGAGACACTGTGACGAATTATTGGTACTATTGGTGGGTATAATTCCAATCGAAGGAAATCAAATGTCAAAAAACCAAGTAGTGAAACACACTTTGCTTTCTCTTCTGCTTTTCCCTCTTCGTGCTCTTCGTGTCTGGATTTTTTTGGACAAGGTTGTTTGACTCGTGGGATCCTTTGTTCGTGTGTGTTAATTAGGAAATACTGATAGACAAGTTGGGAAAGAGACACACGGGAAACACGACAGGTATATTAAGGTACGGACCCTCACTGAAGCCCCCCAGGTAACACGGAACAAGAGAAAGCGAGTTTGTAATTTTAATCATCGACCTCTGGAAGTCCCTTCAATTCTAATCACCATAGGTAAGTTTTTGAATAAGCCATTTGAAAATAATAGCAGAAACACCAAAGGCGATTTCACGGTGACTTGGTGTCATGCTTTTATTCCAGTACTTAAAACCAAGTCTCCAAAATCCTTGGCCGTAAATGAGCTTAGTCTTTCTTTTGTTCTTTTCAGCTCTAGAGTTTTTCCTGATGTTTTCTCCCACTCGCTTTCACTCCTTTTCCCCCACGTTTGCAAATTAGTTGAGCAAATGACTGAAAATAACCAAATCCTTCAAATCGAAACACGGAAAGGGCTGCAACAAACAGACATTCAGAGTATGTAATCAAGAATTTGGAATGGAAGCGTGTCTCCTGAATACAGTAGAACTTTGCGAAACTTTAAACTTTATTTTATAGCTGGCGTGTTTATGGGCTCAGACAAACAGGATTCGCAAGTCCTTCCTCTTTTGCACCTTACATTTTCTCCTTCTTGGACAGGAGCTCCAGTTAGCAGAAAGAAACTCTGTTAGGAAGTTGTTTTTGGCAGGAATTGCATGACCGACTTTAGCTGGTGGCTTTTGGAGAAAGTGTTGAAAACTTGTAAACACGATAACGGAATGTTATTTGGAAACTCTATTTCTCTTGGCTTACTCAGAATATATAACTATTTTTAGCGTTAATTTTTGCCAGTTGGCTTCATGACTCATTCTCTATTCATTGACAGAAAACTAAAATTCACCTCCCCTTCTTCTTCATTTCCGGTGGACATTACCAACGTCAAAAGATTTGTTCGTCACGCCTTATTTTCATGGTTTTGAAAATCACAAATCAACGCTCTGTAGCCTCTCTTCTAACTGTTTAGCATTTAAAATTCTCCTGGAGCTCGTTTACAGTTTTTCAACAATCCCAAGCCTTCCAACTTGTCAATTTTCCCTACTCTAATGACACAAGCACACTCATAAAACTCCCAGCTGTCAAAGCCATTTGCAATGAAATCCCCTGTGGAGTGTTCTCACAGTTCCTGTCAATATGTTTTAATCTAAACAATGTTTTTGAAAAGGTTTTCTCTTCTATTCCAAGGGATTATTTGAGTGAATTTATGGTAATCCTTCTCTGCCTGTTTCCTCATGCATACTGACCAACTCAATATATACAAATGCTTTTGTTTTTATGAGTCTGAGGTGCGCTTATACGAAATCCCTTTGGGATTTGACAAGGACAAATGTCTCCGTTGTTTCCATAGAGTTCGGCGGTGTTGAATGGCCGTGGTGGCGGGAGAGAATGAATTTTGGTGGATTTGAGTTAATGACGACGAGTCTCCCTGTGGAGGCTTCTCTATCTCAATCGTCTTTATTACCCTCATCATCTTCTATACCTAACCGATGTATCGAGGCAGTTGCTTCACTCGGGTTTTATAAAATGACTACTTAGTAGCACTGGGATTTTAACTGTGTGGCTGATTTACCTTTCCAAGCCAAGAACATCAGCTCCCTGTAGGCTTTCTAGCAAGGCAGGCGGAAGTCAACCGAGAGGAGAAAGCACATTTTTCATCTCCTCTTTCCATTGTTCCCTTTTGCATGCTGATTGGAAGATTGCGAAAAGAATGGCCCAGCAGCCTCTCGCATTTTTCATCATCACTATACGAACCATCACCGCCATTTAAACGGAGACTTCCAGAAAAATCCTGAAGCGAGAGCAAGAAACTTTAATCAGTTTTCTCGTTTCGTTTTTGTTTGAATTTCCTGTGCGTAGAAGACGGAGTAGTGGTAGAAAGGTGATGACAATGGGTCTGAGCTTTTGCCAAATTCAGTTACTGATAGGTTGACGATTACGAGGAAGAATTTATGTATTATTATTAGCTCCAATTCCAACCAATCCTATAGTAAACATTAACCGATATTCAGCGCTGCTCAATAGGATGTAAGCAGCTACCTTATGCAGAGTCACCCATACGTAGAAATGCAGCGAGCGGTTGTTAGCCTGGTCTTGGGACGAGTGCCAGATGGGCAACATAACTCCAATAAACTATGCTCTCATACTGCTACAGTCGTCAATAACTTCCCGATGAACGGGTTGTAGTCGGTGGCAGTGGTAGTTACTAAATTCAAAACTCGGCAGTAATAAACGACATCAACGCGAAAAATGGATTTGATGGGTTGGTTTGTCATGTATAGTTGCATTACCGGGAAAATGAGTTGCGTCTGAGTTTCTGAAAATAAGAATGTAAATTAAGGGCAAATTGAAGAGGAGACGGAGGCTCCACACAGAGCGACTGCTAACGTAAGCATTTGGAGGGGAATTTTAAATTATACAAAGTTGCTGAATAAATCGTTCTCTTTTTGGTATTAATAAACGCGAAGCTGCAGAGGAATATGTATAGTTCCGACTCTGTTTGTCTAATTGCAAGGGGTGTGTTGAGTGCTTTGAAATTATGGTAATTGAGTTAAAACAAACCGAGGAGTGATTGGGGCGGATGCGCTGGCACTTGTTTCCCATTGTCCTTTCATTAAGGGTGAGGTGCGTGGAGACAATGGAGCGATTTGCATTCCTCTGAAACCGATCTACCCGAAATACCCGGCTTCTTCACTTCCCCGGAATTTTAATTATCTCCCAGAAAACACAGAATCAGAAAGGAATTTTGTTCTTTTTTCGAGTGAGAGTCTCGAAATCTGAAGAGGATCATCCAACCCTTCACAATTTTTTCTAAAAGTCTCTAGAGAAACAACTAAAATACTGAAAGCAGAGGAAGAAGAATTCATGGAATTTACAAAATCAAATTCAGTTTATATTTCTTGGTGGAGAAAATGGACTTTTCTCGTTTCTCACTTCATTTCCCTTTCCCTTGATGAGGAGGCCCGGGTTTTCAAAATAACACATTTCCTCTTCCGCCACGTTGGAAAACCTCATCAGAAAAATTGAACTTTCCATTCAATTTACATATTTATTTTGAATTAGAAAGAAAATACGATGGGTTGTTTTATACATAGAAGCTCATAGATCTTGATGTGGTGAGAAGCAGAGGGTTTTGAATGCTTCGTAACTGATGTCGCCATTTGCACAGCTCGTGTGCGTGTATTTCTTTTGTAATCGTTTAGTAAGGATGGATGGTGGCCCAAAAGGAAAGACAAGTTTTCCATTTTGTCTTTGCGGGTGCGTTATTCCCTTTCATTTTATGGTTGATTAATGACAAGGGGAAATTGTAGGCGGATAGTCAAGAATAATTTGTGATTAATAATCTGATACTCCCTTGGGGATGATGGAAACTGGCTGATTGTCCAGAGTGGAGCCATGCGTGTATATAACACACACGTAACAATGTATAAACGGACAATGCCAAATTCATCAATTATGCACTTATAACTCATAGCAGCAGAGTGTCATAGGAAAACTAACGGAATCACGAGGTTCCTGTAATCCACGGTGCTGAAGACTGACGTCGCCTCAATGAGCTTCTCCTTTGGTCGTTGACGGTGAAAGTTTCTTGAGTGGGAAAAGTCATGTGCGGTTGTGTGTGTCAGATGTTGTCTTTGGGTAGCTCTTCTGGAGCCATCATCGTCTCTTCATCATCATATTCTCGATACAGTAAATTGTATCCTCCACCATCTTTCCCTCTTGTTTCTTTTACAAAGTTTTTGGACTTCATTTTTCCTCGTTGAGTTGTCGCCTGTCGTCTCCCTCCTCCAAAGGATTTTCCAGAAGAAACTTCTGACAGGAGCCGAGTCCCTTCTTCCTCGGAGGCACTGAGTCCAATATTGACATTGATTAGGGACAAAAGATGCTCACCATATGCGCCCTTCCTCTAGCGCCTCATGCTTCTACCAAGCTTCCGGCCAGGAGATGTGAAAGAAAACCTCGTCACTCAGCAAGGCACAATAGCCACCGTGCCAAGGCCTCTATCAATATTGACCTGCTTCACGAATCCAATCAATAGAGAAGCATTTAAGGACCGCCAAACTCTCTTCCACAGGCCCTTCTTCCTAAAATAACAATACATGGAGGAAGGCATACCCACAAAAACATTTTCAAAAAGTCCCGCTACTGCCCCAAGAAGAGCAATGACTCAGGGGCTAGACACGTGTCACTTCAGTCACGCTGGTCATAAATTCCCAGCCTGTCCTTTAGCACACGAGGAGACATATTAGACGTCTCCACTCGGCGACGAGAGCTTTAAAGACTCTTTACAATTAATTGGTTCAAAGGGGAATTTTTTATTTTTATTTTGTTGGATTTAACTCAAACAGTCTCGGACTCCTGAACTGACGATTTTGGTCATTGAGACTTTCCTCTCGGCAGGTGTCCGTCTCTTTTAACCATAATTCAAAGACAATGTTGCTGTTTTTAGTTTTAGCTTGTCATTGCTCATGCGTGTGTTAACTTGAATCATATTTATGTAGCATGTGGCTGACATTATGTGCGAATGTTTCTGAGAGCTGAAAACGTATGTGAACTCAAGTTGTTTTTATTTGTGGTCTCCATGAGTGGTGGTGGGGCCTGATGGGGAGGTGACGTTCAGTACGTGTGTCTGTCTGGACGGTTGACCATTTTCTTTGAGCTTCTGGCTCTGGTCCCACTGGAGGAGGCCACAATCATCTTTAATTTGTTCTGCAACAAGTCCTTCCTCTCCGTTCCATATACTGGAAAATAACTTTGGACTCTCTCCCTAGGATTACCAATAGTTTCTTTCCCCTCAGCAGCTAGATCCTTAGGCTGAAGAATAAGGACAGTTTATAATCCAAAAGTTGGATGAGTGGAGGACTCAAAAGAGACAAGCCTCCCTTAGAATTCAGTCAAAAGTCCATCGTTTCCGGTGGTGAAAGTCGGTTTCCGTCAAATGGCGGACTCTGTTTAGGTTAATGTGAGAATGGAAATGAGTCTTTGGTTCCGCCGCTGTCTTTTAGTTTTGATTTTCTCTTGGTGGGAATGACGGTGCGGTGGTGTTTCCTTGCGCCATGTCAGCCAACTCCATTGCGGTTAAAGCTTTGGTTTCGTGTACTGCGTTGTATCCAGGAGATCTCTGTAGAAACAACATGTTCCACCCACGAACTTTCTCCTTGACTTACTTTTCATTAAATGCCTCTTCCCTCGTGTCTTGGAGGAGGGAAGGGCTTCCACTTTCACCGGAGGAGAAAATCAGAGTAGAAGTTAATGGGCAACGGAGAATCAGAAGGGAAGGGATTTCATTCCACAGAAAAACTTTTTTTGATGTTTTCGTCCCCTGGAGCGAGATCCACTTACATCCGAAATTTACATTTACGGAGACAGACTGTCTCTCATCCTCCCTCCGTATTACCCAGGCATTGCTTTCACTCCTGCTCTTTTTATCCCTGTTCAACTGAAGCTTGCTTCGGGCGGTCCCACCCAAACAATTCACAACACAAAAACATATATACAGGAACATGGTTGAACTTTCGCAGAAAAGAGCTTGGAAGTCCTGAGGCTCCTGGCCGCAATGCGGGGGCCTCAAAGGAGTCACACATGCGAATTTTCTAAATCTAAAAACCAACTTCCGTTGTTATCACTAGCTTCAAACAGAATTCTCTGTGGACTCCATTTCGAGGAAAAGATTTTTAATTCTGGGCCGTGGAGAAGTAAAAATGGGGTTTGAGTTCCAGAAATCCTTTTTCTGATTACTTCAGGTAGGTGAGATCACCAGGAAGTCATGGAGGGCTGTGACTTTCCTTTGAAGTGAAAGCGTCCGACTATATATTGACAGAAGGAGGTTCTAATTCCTTATTTTTCTATGATACATTTTGATCTAGTCTGACGGTGGTGGTGTTATGTTGGTGGTTGTTGGAGGAGCCACTTTTCCCACCTTTCCCTTCCCAAACTTTCTCTTTCGGAGTCTCTCTCCAAGGGCCTTTCTATTAGATTCCGACCGAAAAGCTTTTATCTCTCCGCCTCTCTCATGCTCTCCCAAATTTGTTCAGCCCAAGAGACACTCAGGCGGCTCGCTATGTTCTCGTTATGTTACTTCCATTACGACAAGATCCACACACTCTACAGCCTGGATGACCAAAAGTTACAAAAATCCAACTAGTCCTAACTCCCTATCTTGCTCACTAAAACTTGAGTGTAAGGACTTCTTTTTAAAACGAACTTTCTATCTGGTTTTATACGAGAAATCCAGAGATCACTGTTTTGATAATTTCACTCATCTCCATCTTGGACTGTGGCGGAATCCTCATGGGTTTATATGGAGAAGCCCTTTGACCAATCCCAATAAGCTCCTGTAGCAGATGCCTCTCCGGAGTGTATCATCGATTCGTCTTTTTGGAATCGATTCCTTGGAACTTGACTCTTGATCCTTTGGCACATCTGGAGAGAGGCAGTGAAGGGACTGAAAAGAGCCAAGCCCTTGCGAGGAGATGATGAGAAGATGTGGCACCCACACGGCCTCATAAAAGGACCTCTGCTGAATTCACTTTCACCAAATATTTGAAATTCCAACTCCGTTGCAATATCCAAATATCCACCGGATACTGATGAAGATGCTACTAGTGAAAAGGAACTTGGCAAGGGTGGACGCGCATTTCCAATGAAACAAATAGAAATCGACATCGGAGAACTGGAGATTGAAGGGAATTTAAAATCAACTCCCAAGAGTCAGGAGGAATCGCTCGCTCCATTGAATGAAGGAATGAGATTGGGATTTTAATAATTTCAAATGTTTTATTATCTCTAAAATGCAACGTCGGAAGAGTTGATGAGCTCTAGTGGTATTGGAAGTTCTGTGTAAAGCTAGTCTCCCTAAATTCTTGTTCTTGAGGTGGTAGTAGGCCTTTGCTGGAGATTCTTCTTCATAGGCGTGTGCACTGCAGCGTGAGTGTTTTAGGGTGAAATGGACGCCATGGCTCATAAAATATTCGGCTCAGGTGCCCAATTGTTAGTTTTCATCTCGGCCTGCGTGCGGGGCGTAGGAAGCTCGTAAGCCTTTACTTGCCCCGGACGAGTCCTCTTCTTCGATTGTTGTTCAACACGTTTTACGTATGTAAGTTATTGAATACGTGAGCGGAGTCTTCCCAGGGAAAGAAGTTCAGAAGTCGGTTCGTAAAAAGAGACACGTTTGGACTCCCATAATGCAGTCTTCAGAGGAGACGTTTCATTTCCCTTTTCAGCTTCCTTGAGATTCCAAAAAGAGATTCGAATCACCTTCATATTCCATTCCTAAGAATTGAATAATTAAGGAGACTCCAGGAATTATTTGACGAAGGAAAGTTCAAACGAGGGAGGCGGAGGCGTCGTAACATCGCAGTATTACTCAAGATTCTGAGGCCTCAACTTGTACGTTTAGCTTTGAAGAGAAAGTTGTGAAGTATAATCTTCTTTTTGCTGAGGATGAGAAAGCGGATGACAGATTTGAAAATATGAGTTTTCGGGAAAGCCGAAAATAAGTTGTCAAAAAGTTTTGTTTGGATTAAAAAAATTTTGAAGGAGAAAAACGAGCTTCTATTTCCATCTTCCTTGAGGAGGAGAATGCGTATTAAAATGAAGATGAGAATCCTTAACCTGGATCAAAAGGTTGCTGTCACTAACTTTCTCTTTATGGAAGATGTAATACACATTCTGCTGACTCATCATCACTGATACGCCCATCATAATTCACATTACAATGCCTTTTGGTCATCTGCGAAAGTATGAAGGATTGAGCCATTCTGGTGCTAGTTTTTATGCGACATTACTCAATGGGAGAGATTCTGAACCATCGGGTGAGACAGTGAATCCGTTGTTGCCCTGATTTGTGAGTGACTAGGAATTTCGTGTGGGTGTTTTGGTGAATTGGCGATATTTCCTTGTTTGCTTCCTCCCGAATGAGATGAAAGGAAGATGCGAATGTCAACTTGAATCTTCTTTTCCAGTGGATTGGGTTTATCTTCCTTGTAATGGCTCCCGGCACTTCCAAATAAACTTTTAGCACAAATTGAGAACCAGAGGTTTACACAAAAATGAAGATGAACATGCGGTTTCTAAAGAGCTTTTGATATAGATTTTGTAACAACCCCTGTTAAGAAAAGTGGAGAAACCAATCTTCACTTTGGCTTAACTGATGTCGGAAAAACTGCTTCATTGGTGCTTTCACTTGATCCACTTTATTCTTCATCTCAACGTCATAAGTTAGGCGGATCCTTTCCTTCTTGGTGTGCTTGGTGTGGCTTATAAGCTGGACGCACATGAGTTTAAACTTAATCCATTTAAGAAAAAATAAATTTTTTTTTGAATCAACATTAGATTCCATTACTCACTTTTTTCTACAGAGGAGAAAGTGTCTCTTGGATTTCCAGAGCCGTGACAAGTGTTAGACAACACACACCCATGACCATAGCTTGAAAAATGGAAACGAAAGTCAGTGAGACGAGGGATTTTTGTCCACCTCAGCTAATCTCCAATTTTCATTACTATCGGCTCAAAACGTTCTTTTCTCTCGCAGAGCGTGAAACACATTTTTGGCCTACTTTTCAAAGCCTAGTGTTTCCCTGGAGTGGTATAGACGCAATAGTTCCTGCTAGAAAGTTTAGAAAGACTGGAATATCGGTTCTGGACTTTGGATGTGTCCTAGGACTCATTTGTTGGCAAAGTGCCGATTTTTTCCTGACTGGTCCTTGGGAATTTGTGTCCGTCGTTCTTCCCTGTTCCGGTGACGACGACGGTGTGGCCAGCGCGGATTCTTTTCAGTGGACTCCAGCGTCGTCGCTTTTCTCTCGTCCATGATCATAAATCATTCTCCAGTGGAGGGAGCCGAAGGGAAAAATGTCTCCACTCTCCTCGGTCCACTTATTTCCAATTACCTTTAATCGAGGGCCAGGGAGACGACCTCCGCCCACCGCAAGTCCTGGACCACTTTCACCGATTCACCTCGTCACTCTCATTCCTCAACCTTGTCCCATTCCGTTCTCACCTTTTACCACATCACCGCACAAAGCTCAGCTCGTCGGCAAGAGATATCGGGTCACAGGGAAGACGTCAATCAGATCATATCCTCAATCCCTTTCTTCCACGTCGAGTGGCGAGTCTTAGATGCACATAATCCAATCATCTCAGTCGCTTAGATCAAAGTCTCAGCCACAAACTAAGCAAAGTCGGCACATATTTCGAGACTGGTGATCAGGATTAGTTTAGTCGTACAGAGCTTGTGGAAATTAATAAGCTTTGGGTTAGAAGCTACATGGTTTAAGTTTAAGCTTACCACCTGCTTGGCCCAGGTAAGTTGTCATGTTTTTACTAAAGATTACATTTAGTGAGTTCGTAGACACATGGTGAGGGATGGAAATGATGAATGAAGGAGGAACAGCTTTTGGGTTCATCAGGGAAAGCAGCATCTGCCAGAGATCAGCACGCGAATGAACAATTGCAGGTGGTCCAACTGGGTCACTGCGTCTTTCCTCTACCACAAAATTCGCAAAGTTTTTATAAGAAATGCATTAGTTCCCTTCTGATGCTCCAGCTAGTCGTCAGGGAGTCCTGACGCTGAGGGAGGCCATTCTCTGACTTTCCCCTGCACTTTCTCTTTTATTTTTAATGTCATAAATACAGACTCCGAGGATTAAATCTCTCAAAAATAAAAGCACCACTCCGGTCGCTCTCCCTCCACTGGTGTTGCCAGTTGTCTGAAAAATATGTTTTTGCCTTGGTATGTAGGAGTATGGAGTACCGAGTAACTGGACTTTCCCCTATGGTTTTGTAGAATGAAATCTGTTGGTGTGGAGTGGACCTTGGTGGTGCCCTTATTTACCTAGAGCTCCTGAAGAAGGCAAATAAACTTTTACTTTGATGTACCTCTGGTCTGCTCTCCTGAGAGGCATAATCATGTTGTTGTTGAAATTGAGCGGAGAAATCACCAAAGTCCTTTCTCTAAGGGGGAAAAAGAAAGGAAAAGCCAATTTCAGTACAAGGAAAAGCTTTAGGGAAAAGAGTTTTTAGTACATGGGATCCTCTCGAGTAGAATTTTCACCCTGATCCCATAGATTTTTATGCCATTTTAACTGCCATGTTCCCCTCTTCTCCTTCTTTTGGTCAGTTGTTTACTCACCGTCTGTTGGGGGAGAAAGTACCTTTATGAAACCAAGGAAAATTCCCTTTCTGCCTAAAAGCTAATGGCCACAGAGCCAGGCTCAATAACAAGAATTCAAACGACCGCTCATAAATCCACCAATCAGGTTTCATTGGCTTCTTCCTCTTTTGCAGAAAGAGCAGGAAAGCACCAAGTCTCCCCGGAGATAGCCAATGAGAACAAAAGGTTGGGAATCCATATAATCCAAGAGGGAATCTCAAAATTTACAAGGCGAGTTGAGTGCTTGGGTATTTTACACAGGATTATAAAGTGGGAAAGTATCTTTTACTTTAAGGAATTTGTTGAAATGAAAAAGAGGCGTTGAGAATAAACTTGGAATTTGAACCATCCCAGTATTTTAGCATGAGAGGAATCTTTTTCCTTTTTTCGCATGCAATTCTGTGAGATTTCTGGCATATCCGACTTTCCTTTTCCTGTTGCTTTCCTTGTGTTTCAAAGTAATAATCCGTTGCTGCTAAGGCCATAAGACATGGCTGCAAGGGATTGGTGTAGATGTGTGATGGCAGTGTGCGGTGACCATTGATGGTCTCCTTCCCTTCTTTGCTCGAATAGACTTGGAATCGTCGTAGGAGTAAGTTCAGAGATCGGTATATTAAAGTCGTTTATCTTCCTCCATCTCCAACTCGGTCTCCTTCTTCGTGGTCGAAATCGGATTTTCTTGACCCTGGGCCAATATATTCATCTCCCATGGACGTGTAGAGATTAAACCTAGAACATGGGGAAATAAATTGGATTCAGTTTCGTTTATTTTCTCCTTCTCCACCTTCTCCTTGTCGACAATCGTTTGGAAGCTTCAGCAGTGGCGGAAAGCGATGAGGGAGTTTATTTCGACTCTTAGAATTCAGATTGGATTCTATCTCTTCCAGTGCAGTCAGCTCAGCGTAATACAAGCAGCAGCATACACAGGAAACGACATTACGACAAGGAAAATGCAAGGCAGATATACTCATGCGCAAACTGACCGGTCCAGCTATTCCTTAGTTAACGAATCATACCAAACTTGATTTATGAATTACCGGCCCAGTAGTTGTAAATCAGCTAGAAACTGTCAAACTGCCATTACGCGCTCAAATTAAACCTTAATTTCACAATAATTGGACAGAAATTTTAATATTGTATGGCTTCCACTTGCCATCAAAAATGAAGGAATCAAAAACGATACCAATAAAGTGTAGAAATGTAAGACTCTCAGTTTCTGTAAGTTTGATGATTACTTGCAGCAAGGTTTGAAGAAAGGTGTGTAAACCATAGTTTCTCAATTCGTCTTTTTCATTTTTAAGTACTATAGAATATTACATGGAATATGTGAAATGGGAAGAGTGATTGAAGGGCAATGGATCGTTCTTTTGTCCCAAATGATATAGGAGTCTTGGGATTACTGTTGATGAAATGCCCATTTGTTGTCGTGTAATTACCAAAGTGGCGCATTAGAACCCGTCGAATGTGTCTCCATGATAGAGACAAAGGAGAAAATCAATCCTAATGAAGGCTATAATTTCCCTCTTGTTTTTTCTTCCTTTCAGAGCGGATGAGCTGAGCTAAACTCCTCCTCAAAAGACAGAGACAAAGACACGGTCGACGTATCCAGCCGCCGCCATGTATCGGTTCCAAGGCACTGGGAATCGATCTAATAATGGGATCTACTGTGAGCCCGACACAAATGCTCATCAACATCACTTCTCGCCAACGTCCCACGGGACCCATGGGACGAACAAGAAAATGAGCACTGCCTCCAAGAATTTGCGGACACACCATGCTCGGAGTGGGCGAGCATCGAGTGGGTCTCGCTCACAAGGAGGGTCACACTCCAGCCACCTGCCACCAGTCCACCGCAGTGACCTCGACTCTGATGTCGACTCTTCCTCTGAAGTATCCGACGGACCATACGCCGAGTCCGAGGCTCACAGCGGAATCAATCTTCAAAATAGAATGAATATAAACCAGCAAAACAGTAAGGCTAAGCAGAATTTGAATCTTATTAGAGTTGTGCGCATTGGCAAAAGCCCGCCATAAAGAGATGAGTCCCAGAGGCCATCCTCCCTTTTGTTCCTCATCCCATCAATTCCTGTCTCCTTCCCAGCCTCAAGTTTTATAGCCAATTATTCCGTAGCATCAACCACTTTATAGTTTTGTAACTTAATGTCTCTCTGTACGATTTTCTGCTTAGTAACTCCACATAATTGGTCTGCATTATATTCCATTCAACAAAGATTTTAGCATCTAATTTGGTATCTGAGTAGCGAGTATCGTTCCCATATCTAAACATTTCCGTAGCATTATTCCAAGAAGCTCAATTGAGTTTTGAAGTGGGAGATTTAGATGGTATAGAGTGTTTGCCCTAGTCCCACACGCTACTGGATTGTATCCGATTTAGTCCGTTTATTGACCAACAGAAGGGACGAAATGACCCAATATTCGATATTATCTCTTTACCTCGAGAGCCATCGAGGAGCTCAACGTCGTCAATCCAAGACGGTTTATGTCTTCTTGTGGCGTAGAAGAGATTACCCTAATTTCATGGGTTCCTTCCATTAGGTCAAAAGAAAGGCAAGGGTTCGTTACCGGATGAGATTTCGAAAGAACGGAAAACCCATTCATATCGATCTCGTTTCGCTTTCTCCCAAGAAATTGATTCCTTTCTCCTTCCTTCTTTCTAATCTGAAAACCACATTGAGCTGACAGGTAAATGCAACACTCCTGCTGGAATAGGCGTGTGCTGCCAGCATGTTTTCAGACTTATGACTCATAATTACATTCCTTGTTTGGCTTGTATGGAAATGCATGTGAGTTCTAGCTACTGCTAAGTTTCTCAATTCCCGTCAATGTCAACTGTCAATTGTCGCCTGCTGTGAGTTTCATGCTCTACTTATTATCCTCTATATTATTTATTCCAATAATTCTCCAATAGTCTACTAACCATATTTTGAAAACCTCAGTGGATTTTACCGGTCCGCCCCAATGACTAACTTTCTATAACCACTCCTGTCTTACATTCAATCCATAACCTGCCTGGGAATGACAGTTTTTAAGAGAGCCTTTGAATTTTTGCCATTCCTTCAATCCCTTTAAATCCTTATTCCAATCTGAAGTCTGTAGGAATGGAAGAATAAATTCAGAGAGAGGAGAAGAACACGCTTATTATAATATTCCCTTTGTGTGTGCCTGACTTTTTCCACGTTACCTGCCCGATGAGTCTTTCCTTTTTCTTTCCGTCAATCACATCTGCTGAAGTTCCTTTGGCTTTCCCTTCTTCTATAAGAATATTAAGAGGATGGATCCAATTTCGTGTGTTCATTTGATAGGGATTCCTGATTGGAAAGGTTCGTAATCCTTGGGAGTAGGGCTCTCCGGGGAGAAAGTCTTCCAGGCTGATTGAATGCTCTCACGACATTTTGGTCGTAATAAAGACTTTTCTCAGACTTCATCCACTCTCTGATTGATTAGGGAAGATTTTTGGCAGTTTCCGCCCCCGTCTCTCATCCATAAATTATGTCTGGAGCTCCCTTATTCCCCTCACCTTTAACTTTCTCTGCTCTTGAAGTTTCCAATGGATACTCCAAATAACCAATCATCTTCTTAATCCAATTTCTAAAGTAATCCATGATTCCACTTTACTTTTACTCAACATTTTATCCTCTAATACGCCTAGTCATCCCAGAATTCTATAGTTTCCGCCTCCGCCTGCACAACGTGTGCGATGCCAGATGGACGGTGTCTTTGAAACGGAGTGAGGAGCCAAACTCTACAAATCGACATGTGTTCCAGTAAATTGCAATATTGTTCTCATTTAATTTCCGTTTATTTGCGGTAATGACACGAGGAATTTGATTTCATCTTGACAAGAAAAAAATCCTCTCTTCCTTATCTCCAACAACTTTCCTCTGGTTGGCTTTCCTTTTGTTTTTATGAGACATTAAGGAGAAATGTCAGGAGAAAGTTTTGTGCATGCTCGTACTGGCTGCCAATCATAAATTCCTTTGAGCCCATTGTTCCCTTGCCACATAATTGGACTCTTGATTCTACAAGATTACTTTTTCTTATGGACTTTAACGAGAACAAGGTAGAGATCCTTATCTCCCTTTTAGAAAAGACGGAGACATACTAATGAGTTCCTTCCGCTAAGCCCCACCACGCATCTCCTTAATTTTCAAACCTTGTCGAGGAATGCTCAAAACTCCGACTCTCTCTTCCATCTTCCAACACAACTTTGGAGAAAGTTGATTCTGAAGTGGATAATTGGACATTCCTTCCTAACCTACATTTCCATCCCTTTGTCATTTTGGAGGATCATAAGAAAACCTTAATTTGGTTTAGAGAGGCCCATATTAAAATTCAGCCTCCCTGACTCCAATAACGACAAATTAAACCCAGAGAAAGGAAATTCTTAATGGAATCAAAAGCTGTGCTGTGCTAGTCCAACGGACTTCATGGAAATGCGCAGACACTACTTTATCCTTGGGTTATTCCTCGAAAGTAGAACGTCTTCATTCTGCCTCCCGGTCATTGTCCTTGTCCATTCCAAAATTGACAATACATTTCTCTTAGTTTCCGTCTCAAAGTGAAAGTAAGCTGAGTGGGGAGTTAAGTGATCAGAGACTCCTTTTGTAACCTGACGTGTCATTTATTGTCTCTTGTCAAGTCACAACTGCGAAATATGAGTCACTCTGGACGAAGAAGGTCCCAATGAAACTTTTCGTTTGTCTCACTTTCTTTTTAGTGACGTAATGAGCTTTCACTCCTTTCATGTTGTCTCTTGATACTCTTATCATCCTTGACTTTCATCCTTTGTACCTCCTTTTTCTTAATTCCTGGCAACTATCATTGTTGACAGTAAGTGTAAACTTGCTCGATGGTATCACACATGCCGAGTTGTTGTCACCTTTGACTAAAGGTTAAGACTTTCTCCTTCCAAAAGTAGAACCACTTTTGTTCTTTTTTGTTATGTCCATAACCTGGGAAGTTAAAAACTTTCTCCCTCTTCGTTTTATTGAGTAAAAGTTCTTTCTCTCTCCCTCTCGTAAAAGGCTCTTTTCCCCGTATAACGAAAAGTTTTGTGAGGCTCGAGAGAATTTACATACTAATGATGATAAGTGCATTTCGTTTCCCGTAATTGAATTATGAAGTAAATTAATCACACTAATTGAGACGTATTTTCCTTCCTCCACTCCACACACAATCAATTTCCTTCTCTGCCCACCAAACCTCCGCCGCCATCATTTATAATCATGGGAACCAAAAGTGAGGGAGGAGGGGAGTCTCGGTAGGACGCCTGACAAGGAGCCTCTTGAAAAACTTCCCAAAGAGGCCAACTTAGGCCTTGTCTGAATAGGCAGAAGATGATAATGGAAATCATATCTGACTTTGTCATCTCCTGCTTCCACGAGGATGTCGCCCCCTATACCTTGGCCCGAGGGAGCCAAGAAATCCCGGGACTTGTAATTACTATAATTCCATTCCCCCTCACCCAATAAATTCAACTCTCTCTCGCCAATCTGACATCTCACCCGAATTCCTCACTTCCGACTCCACAACTTTCTCCCGATTCCAATTTCATTAATCCACTTTCCATTTCCTCATTACACAACTTTTATAAATCAATTCAAGTTTGCAGAAATCCTCTTCTTCTTCTTCAACTTTCTGATTGCAAAATTTTACGTATGAAAAGAGACACAACTTATGTTCTCCTGGAACCCAGGAGAAAGTGACGAGTACCTTTCTAACATGAAAGTGTCGGTTACGAACAAAGTTTTATTTTTAGTTTCGATTTCATCGTCGCCTGACCACTGGGGCTAAGTTTTTATTTAATTATTGTTGAGACCCGTACACCTGGAATAAGGGTGAAAACCTGTAATTTCTCAGTTTGTTGTCAAAACTGAAAGGTGAAAGTCAGTGTGTAAATATGGACGTTCCTTTCTCTTTCAGTGTAATAAAAATGATTGAAAGGAAGAGCCTTGTCTGGCGTATATTTATGTTCCTCCTCACCTCCTCTTGCGTGAAAGGGAAAGGCAATGGGGTGAAAACGGAATTAAAACAGACCTTTCCCTTCACACGGAGAAAAAAAGAAAGGCGAGAGAATGAACACACACAGGCTAGAAAAAGCCAGCAATCGTCCTGCTTTTCCCCGCATCCTTCCACTACTTAAAGAAGACACCTTATAGATACACAAACGCACTTTAGGATATTAGGAATTTAGGAGAAAGTTTACTTTCTGCGGTGGTGGGTGAAAGGATGCTTCATGGTTTTTGTTTAAGCTCTCCCGTCTCCTCTTGCGGATTACAAACTTCGGCACCTTCCTCCTCATCTCTGTAGATTAGGGGAGTCTACCTTTATTAACTTGTCAGTGGTAAACATACGAGAGCAGTGTCTATAATGGCCAGAGTAAAGGGGAAATGAGTAGGAAATTCATATTTATAAGCCATTTTGGAGCTTTTACGCACTCGTCCCAGTCTCCATGTGAACTTATTAGTTTTGTGAGACAAATTAGAGCGATCAGCTCCTGAGTTACGACGTAATGAGTTTAGCCAGTGGTGTGGAGAAAAGGGTGAGGTTAGGAGTCATTTCAAATTGGTGAAATTGGAGAGAGGAAGTATTATTATGAGCTGAGGAAGAAGATTAACAGGAATCCACTGAAATTCAAATAAGCGTGTTAGTTGTAGTGTGTCTCTCTGTATGGAATATGCATGAATCCATGTGAGTGAGTAAAGTTTTATTCCCTTCATTCCTTTGGCTCCTTCCCTTCATAATGATCTTCTCAAAGTTTATTGCACCATTGGTTTCCCTCGTTTCCCCATCCTTCCCCTTTACTTCATTCACCACTCCCAAGTACCTGGCTTTTCATTTCACCAAAACTTTCGAGGAAGACGGTCTTTATGTGAGCTAGGTGCGCGTCTGCTGGTGCTAGGAAGGGTCTCTGAGGTCATTCCGAGTTCACCAAGAGAGCATCACCCAGAGTGGAGAAAGCCACGGGGAAAGTGGAAAGAAGCTCATCCCATTCATTCAGCCAGAGTTTACTTCCCTAGTCATGTGACTCCCTAATTTCCTACATGAAGTCGGGAGGGAACTCTCAAACCATTTCCCCCATGTTTTATTCCCTTTTAATCACTCTCATAATTCTTCCTTATGAGGGACTCTTAATTTTCATTCTCTTCAATTTCATCTTCATTCTCAACTTTCCAACTCCCATCCTTTTACTTTTACTTCCATCCATGCATAATCTCCTCCCACTCGAACCCTCACGAGGAAGAGGAAGATTCACATCCAATAAACTACCAAATATTTCGAGCATTTCAACCAATTCACTTTCTCTAGGAATGCAATTGAAACTTTTATTAAATGTTAGAAATGTTTAACTAAAGTTTCGGATCAGCAGGAACTGGATTCCACTTTCTTAACAAGACTATGCCTCAAACAATTTGAAGGTTTTCCTGCATTCAGGCAATTTGGAAAGAACCTGAAAGCACGATAGTTGGGATCGACAACGTGTAAGTTTAATCAGGCCTAAAGCAAATTTTTATTAGTGAATTCCTGCTCTTTTCCGAATTCTTTAATTTCAACGATGTTTTTAAGTCTTCCTTTTCATTCAATTGAAAAAAGGAAGTAATAACCACACTCGAGAAATGCTTAACTCCGAATCATCAATGAGCTTGAACGTGGCCCTTTGTAAGAAGCTCTCTAAGAAATACTCATGCTTCTTCCTTTTTCTCGTTTCCTTTGTCTGTGTATTCCTCTGTCTGCGGGAAGCCTTATTTATTCAGAGTTTTAATGAGATATGTGATAGGAATTGGAACCTAGAAGTTTTGGGAGCATTGACGACGAGCCCTTAAGAGAAGGTTTGACTCTGTAAGTGAAAGTTAGAGAAAGAAATGATAATGAAAGGAGAGAGTCAGGGAGTGATAAATGGTCCTTTAAGTCTTCCTTCCTTTGATTTGAGTTTGATTACCCCGTTTTTGTTCATTTAGATAAAAAGTTTCTTAATTCCTCTGAAAAGTCCTTTCTCCTCGACGCCACTTTCACTAATGTAATTTCCAGTCGCATTTTCCCTAACTTTTGAGACTAGGGCCTCAAATCTTAAATCTCTGCATTTTGTCCCTTTCAGGTGGGATTGACTCTCCACCCGAGCCCGCGCCCTCTGACCTCCCCTTACGAATGAACGGGGTCTTTCGCCCTCTGAAGTCCACCTATGACCGAAGTGGGGACCCTGCTGAACACTACCACAGCCAACCCACCTCCGGCGTCTATCTTCCACAAGGTAATTTTACACCTGTCAAGGTCCATTTCATGTCATCACTTTCCCCCACCAAGTCTCAAAGGAAGGGTTTTCCTTTCAAGGAAAGTGGCTCTTTTTCATTTCAAAGAAAATCTAATGGCTCTGATTGACAGTTGAGAAAATATATCTCTCCGGTTGCATTTAAAGGTTTGTTTGGGAAAACCTTTCCTCGAAGGAAACTTTCCTTCATTCCCAGGCAAAGACGGCGGAAGTAACACGGAGGCATCGCTGGATTCATTTGTTATTCCCCTTCTTCGCCTGCTCAAACTCACCTTTCCTGTACTTACGAAATCATGAAATATTTAAACCTTCCGGGATTTATCTTAAGCATTCCATTCATCCTTACCCGCCTCTCCATCATCCACACGGAAAAAGAGCTCCGCCCTCACCAACAAATTCTTCATAAAGTAAATTGACAAATGTTGGCTACACTAAATAAACTTTGGTCTTTGATCGTCATTATGATTTAAATGTCTGCAACCAAATTTTGAAATTACGATGAACTTTCCAACATGTTTTATCGTCTGTAATGGTCTTTGTCTAGTTTTGATTTTTCCTCGGAGCATAATTGAATCCTGGTTGTGAGTCATAGGAATATAGAGGATGTTTAATCACTTATTTATGGGTTTCTGCTACATATATTTTACTTTTGCTAAGGGAGCATTTTGAGTCTGTGTGGAGCAGGAGGAAAGGGAGTTCGTGATTCTTTTTTGTAGGTGTGCTGATGAATCTCTGAAATGGGCCTGGAAGTGTATGGCATTTGGAGTGAAAGTCTCTAAAGGCCTCAGCCTCATTTTTCCCGTTGAAGACAAGACAGAAACTAATGTAGAAAAAGAAGCTCTGAGGCCATGATTTGTTTTACTCAATAAGAAAGGGAAAGAGAAAGTTCCTCATGGGACGCAAAGCACGTACCCTTTCCTCCTTTTGGATTCTTATTTGAAATGAGCCACGGAAGGAAAACTCCTTAAGGACTCAACGCCTCCAACAATCTGATGAAGCGGAGGCCATGTAGCCAGGAAGACTACAAGCAGAAACTAAATATGAAAATCATCAAAATCGATTTACTAAAATCCGCTTCTGTGTTCCTGCACTTATGGGGAGTGCACTTAGGCGGAGTGGGAGCTCCGCTTGACTCTGAAGAAGAAACAGAATATTTAATTAGCGAGTTTGTTACAAGTACGGCGAAAGGAGGAAGGCGGAAAATGGAGACCCTGGTCAGTCCGTTTTCTTCCAAGACGAGTAGGGCGGGAGGGTCGAGAGTTTCCAAAGAAGAGAAAGTCGGTTTTCTCCCACTTGTGAATAATAAATGGAAAAGTTGGAGTTTCCTTTATGCAAAGAGACTATGGGACTCTTATAACTTCTGAAGAGAAAACTTTGGATTTTTCCGCTTTCCTCTATTAAAACCAATTTAACCTTCCGCTCTAAACTCTTCCTTAACTTTTGTCTCGAAACCTCCTGCCTGGAATTCCGTGTGAAGAAGCTATTAGACTATGGCCTTATAACCCTTCCTCCAACTTTAATTCTTAGGCACTGTGGGCACTTGACAGCTGCTGCGGTCATCAGTGATCGATATACGGCACATTACGTCTCTCCAAACACGCCACATACACTAATTGTATCACTCGGGTTGGAGTTTAGTTGATACTATTAGATCGGCAAACATTTCAAAACGTTCCTGGGAAATGTGCAAATTAATGCACTTTATATACTCTCCTCTCACAGTCCGCTTTCGAGTATAATTACTCATAATTGGTCTATTCGATATTTCAAACTAATTGAATTTAAAAATCAATTGAAAATTATACGTGGAGTTGGTTTTTTTTCTTCGTATATTGCCATGTTTTCCCACTCTTGAATATTGGGTGTGCTTTGACTGTTGTAAGGTTCATATCAAGATTAATGAAGTGAAGGGGCGCCTTCTATCTGACTATCAATGGCTTCAGCCAGTTCTGAAACTTCCGCCATTTATTAATTAATGATGAATTTCGTTTTCTCATTGGAGCCTAATGCCACATTTAGCTGACACGACCTCCCCCAGATCGCCTTTTCTCCATTTCAGAAGTGCAGTGAGTGAATGAGAGCGAGTCACTTCTAATTCATTTCATTTGGGAGATTGACAGGAAGAATTTGAGATGAAATAAATGGGACTTTCCCTTTTGTTATACCCAAGGCTCATTTTTCCTCTTTCCTTTTTTTGTTTCCTAATTCCTTGTCGTTATGGAAGGTTCAATTTATTAACAGCAAGTGAACAATGGATCGCTGCCACTGCCGTTTGGCCCTCGCAAAAGAAACTTCTCCGTGTGAGAGAAACTTTGGTGACAATTCCCCTCTGACTTTGGCTTTAGACTTTTCCCCCCAAAATTATTTTCACTTTCAAAAATAAAAGTTCGATGCTTGAGAGCATAAGGGCAAAGAAGTAAGAGGGGCCTGTAATTACCCCATAGGAAGAGCAAGAGGTCAAAGGTCACGCCGCCTGTCTATACAAAGTGCTCTCTTTGAAGTCTATATGACATTGTTGTTCCTTTCTGTCCATTTACTCGATGGAAAACTTTGGACTTCTTTTGTCCTCTTTCCTGCGTCTCTTAAAAGGCTTCCTTCCAATCCTTACTGGACGTGTGTGTGAGTGTAATGACAATGAGGAACAAAAGGCCCAGAGAGCAGTGTGTAACCATAGTGACGGATGTGAGGCTTCATTCTTAGACAAGGAATAGGAAAATGGGTTCTCTGAGTGGTAGTAGTGGATTCCTTCCTTTCTTTTTCCTTTTCGGTAAAAGTCACTTTCCCCCTGTTTACCAAAGTGAAAGTGAAAAAGTTGAGATTATGATGTTTGCCTTTCTGAATTATTTCCCTTTCCAATTCATTTTCTTCCTTTCCCTCCATTTTTGTAATCAGGCTCTCCTTTCCTTCTAAGAATTAATTTCCGAGTGCGTCCTGCTTAACCCTTAACCCCTTTCCTACGTTAATAGTGTCATGGATCTCCCTTGTCAAGTCTCACCGTCTCTTATTTCCTTTGCTACCCTATCGCCTTCAACGACGCATCCGAATTCCCTTCAGATCTTCTCTTCATTCTGCATCTTCATTCATCTCTGAACAACAACGGAAGCTTCTTTTTTTTTGCTACCCCTATCATTTTACCTTTGACAAAGAATAAGGGACTTTTTGTTAGTTTTTTTCCCAGTATTCATCTTAACTGTGAAGGTGAAGGACTCCGTGCTTTCTTCGTTATTATGATGTTGATGGGAACTGGAAATTTAAATGGAAGGAAAATAAGAAAAGGCAAGATGTCCTGGGGTAGAGGTTTTAAATGAAAGGAAAATAGAAGATTAATTGCGCAAGGATCTCTCCGTTACGTGTATAAGTGTTGGAGTTGAATTTTTATCTGATGCAAACAACCATTTGAAAGTTATTCTGGAATTGACAGAGGAAGGGCCCTTGTCTACAAAGGGAACACATGTATCCAACTGTTGTGGGAAGGCTCAAAATGGAAGGCTCAAAATACCAACAAATGGTTCACTTTAGCCCTTGATGTGATGATTCAAGAGCTTGTACCGTTGATATCCAAAAGTCAAAACGGATTTACGGATGCTTAATGGACTTTAGACGGAGGAGAGCTGTAGTTTGAAATTACATTTTTGACCTTAGTTGAATCTAATTTATCAAGGAGGCTCTCTGGAAAGCTTTTAAACTCTTTATTAGATGCAGCAGTTCTAAATGTAATTTCTAGGCATTAAGTGCGAGGACGAAGATGGATTTTTTCAACGGGTTTAGCCCTCATCCCTTGACTAAATCCTGTACATTTCCCCACTTCATGTGTGCTAGGGCGAATGGACTTTGAGTCATGTAGGGCCTACACTCCTCTGACGAGATCAGGACCAGATTGTGTCAAATCTTTCTATTATTGAGTTCCCTTTGTTCTCCTTCAAGGGAGACACAGAGACGAAATACGAAATGGAAAAATGAATTTGTTTGGTACGAACCCTGGATCCCTTCCCTTGGCTTCATCTTTTCATTGAGACCTTGTCCCTTGACGACATCCCATCTCACTCTTTTAATCCTCAGACAAAATCAGGGACTTCAATTGAACTCAAAACTGGAACCCTTATCTCTTCTGACGTCAAAAACACTTTTGGATATTCTCCGGGTATTAAACCGGGTATCAGGTCAGGTAGGGACAGTTCCAAATGGAGTCCCCAGGGAATTAACTTCCCTTCAGACAAACACCCTCCGATTCCGAGCATCCCTCACCCCCTCTCCCTTCTCCAAATTCCCAAAGTAATATTCAAAATCAGGGATTTTTTGCAGTCCCATGTTTTGTGTTTCGAATTAATGTATAAGGGATGAAACAGATCGACTGCAATGTCATCCGCATCCTTTTCCCATTTGATTTGTTTATGCTCAAGTTCCAAAAAAGTGTTGACTGAATATTCGTTTCAGAATTTCATCTGGTTAGAATCCATTGGAGAGCTTTTGACTAATAAAATGAACCAAATTCCCCATAGTTTACTAAAGGTTTAAATTAAGCCTCAAAACCCGCATTATCATCTCAAGTGGAGCAGCCATGTTGAGTCAATCATCCTTTATGATGACGACTTATTCTTGTTTCCTCCAATTTATAATTGCCTCTGCTTTACTGCTTCTGTTTGTTGACTTTTGTTCTGGAAACGACATGACGTTGTTGAAATAGGAGACACAAAGCATGGCAGGCCCATTTGCTCATCCCCCATATTTTTATGACTTCCATTTGAATTATATCTCGATGCCTCCATGGGCAACTATTTTTGATTAAATTCGTAACTCGTAGGAAGAGGAGGAAAGTGGTCAGAGTGTAGTGAGATGAATATGATCGATTCGGGAAGGAGGCTTTTTTGGATCCGAATCGGATCTGACTGATGAATCACCCTGGTGACTCTTTTCCCTTTGGAAATCCACATCAGATTCCATTTCTCCTCCTTGTTGTTCAAACGCTCTTGAACTGACAAACCGCATGGAGTGGCACCAGATGCCCTGCCATCCCTTGGACTCTGACATCGTCCCATAGCCCTGCCGAAGCCCCTTGCAGAACAAATGAAGTACTCCATCGTCTTTGCGGCTATAAATGAATCATGGTGGGGCCCACTGCACAGAGGCATGTGACAGGATTTAGAAGAACCAGGCAGGGACAGAGTGGGCCTGGGTGAGTGGCTAATTGGCGACAGCTGCTCCACTTATGCACCCGAAATCGCAACAAACCCATATTTGTCTAGTATTTTGCTTTTCAAATGGTGACAACAATGGAATCGTTCAGGGTATTGAACAAGGTAAATCTTGAATATTTCCTTTCATGTTAGTACGGCACACCAGTAATCCCAAAAGAAATCAGGGTTCGATGAGGACGAGGATGTCGCCTCAATGCCTTCAATTTCAGTGTGTCAATACTGCTCTCGCCAGTCTTGCTCCGTCAACATTCATTTCCATTCATCCATGGGGGCATCATGTCGCCCAATCGCTTTGATATCTTTCAACCAAAATTGAGAATTTTGTTCGACTAATTTCCTTCCCAAAAAGGAATGGCGGTTTGAGCCGGTTAACCTGGAGAAGGCTCCTAATAAAAAAGTATATATAGCATAAATTCCGCATCCCTCTACTTTCTCCATGCCTAGGCAAAAGCCAAAGTTAATTTTTGTTGATGTAGGAAGTTATAGTTTGGTCGTATTTTAGGTTCCTACTGGGAGTAGTTCTGGAAGAAGGACTAATTCGTTCTTCCCTACCGTACACTTCCTTTCCAGGACTGACTGGGGAAAGACGAAGAAAAGCCAGGAGCTTAATTTGAGCCTAATAATCAGGGAATGAAGAGAGATAGGCGTAATTTTGGATCCACTGGAAAATAAATAGGAATTAGATTGACATCCTCAGAAGAAAGGCGTCTATAGACAAGGCTATGAATTTAGGACTTTCCCTTCTTTTCTCTCTTTCAACTTTCAGTCATCATCGCTGTAAACAGCAGGAACTCCGGGATCACGCGGACATTATTAACTCCAACACTTTTAATATTCAGTTACACAATTTCCCCGGGTATTAAATCCCGCCTAGAAATGTACACGTAGGAGATTCACTAACCGTCACTCTTCTTAATTCAATTTTCCTTTCCCGATATAAATCAAGTCTTGAGTCATTTCAATTTCAGCTTTCAACTATTCCGCATTGAATAACTTTTGTGGAAATGAATGTCAGAATGCAAAGGATGGAATTTCTGATGACTCTGACGTCGTCCTTGGCACTTGCCCTCCTTCCATTTCTAATTATCTTGTCATACCCTTCTCGTCGTGAATTTGGCATTTGCTAAGACAATGGATGTTGGATTTGAGGTGCAAACAGTTGTCAACGTGCCTCATTTATTTCTGGCAGAAATGTAATCTGATGGCGAGAGGGTTGAGTGACTGGAATGAAATCATGCACTACATATCACCCAAACTCATCATCACAGTCACAGCATCCCGTCAGCAGGCGACAACGGAGAAAGTCACTCATTCTCACTTTCCCTGATGATAACCGAGTGACTCAGAGAGGATGCAAAGTAAATAGGTTCTCAACAGTGTCAAATGAACAACAAAATCAACATCACTCACCAACTTTCCCTTTTGTCGCCTCCTCTTTCACATTCGAATCGTCTTGATAATGTCGTAGGCTGAGGGTATAACTTCCTTAACTTCTTTCCTTGTCATCATGAAAAATTCAATGAACATCATGTACACACTATAGACGCATCAACACCAACTTCCAAATGAAAACGAAACTTAGGAAAACACTTTGACAAAAGTCCAAAATCAACACAAGGAACACGGGGAGAAATGACAAGCGGGACTTTTTACTCGTGTTTCCTTACAAGTACATACGCATTTCGAGTACATTTGCATAGATGCGTCATCTCGAGAGATTAGAAAAAGAGGGAGATTCAAATTTCATGGGTAGAGAGTCTACGACATGAATGTGTATAGGGAAAACATTAGTATCTCTTCCCTTCATGTCAATATGATGCCTTCGAGGGATAGAAATATACGGAATCTAATACTGTGCAAATCAAAAGCTATTAAGCGGGAATGTTTTTTTTATTTCGAATGAGGAAACGTGCGGGAGAGGACGGAAAAAGAAGGGTGGCGAGAGATCCTTGTTTTATATTTCATACATTTCCACTTTACACATTCTGAAAGTTTCCGATGATACAACATATTCGAATCCTGGAGTTATTGCCACTCATAACGAAAAAAATAGTGCTGGAGGAAGAAAGTTTTTTGGATTTGGTCTCTGTTTGGTAAAATTACAAATTAGGAAGAAGGAACCCCCATCAAAGTCCCCTATGAATTTAAATCGCTTTTTCCAGCTCAGCGTTCTCATCCCATCCTTTCCATTAGAACTCCTGCCCTTCTCGACTCCAAGACTTCCAAATTGTTGGATCAAACCATCCGAATGTAACCAGCAATGAATTCGATTCGGCAGGATGTATAATTAGAAAGAAAAACTTGATTGCAATTACCAAAGAAGCATACTAGAATTCACATAATAAAATAACTCTTTGATCCCTTTCATTAAAACTTAAATCAACCCCTCAAACAGAGAGAGGAATTGACATGTGCTGCACCCTATTCTTCTCTAAACTTACATCTAGTGATCTAGTCCAGAAATTTTGAACAATTGAAATGATGCGTTTTATGTATGGATTATGATGTTATCGCAATGTTGTGAGAATGGAGTGACGGACACAATAACTCTTGACTGGAGTTACCCGCACTTTTCTCCCTTGAAACTCCATGGTCTCTTCTGGTTGACAAACTTTGAGATATCCATCTGATTTTCCATGTCCCCTTCCTCCCCCGGTTCCACGATAGGAATCCAATTTTCTTTTTTAACCACCACCACCGTCCGCCAAATGAATCAATGTGGAGATACCAAATTCGTTTTCGCTGGATTTGAGAGTAGCAAAGCCTTCATTCATGATTCAAGAGACTCATGGTCGCCCCTATGATGACCGTTGACCTATACCACCCCCTGTCCGGCAACAACGACACGATTTTCTCTCAGAATCACATGCTTCCGTCCATTGAAATTGAAAGCCAGCTGAAATTTGATTGAATTTTTTAGACACCGTGGGCTCAAAAGTAGACGTCGTTCAAAGCAGACTATCTTAAGCGCAATTCCATGTCACTTTGATTGTCTCCCTCATTAATTGAATCCAGGCTCATTTTCTTGAAATTGAATTGTAACATAATCTCAGGCTTGAAAGGCATTGGTGTATCAGAGGCCGCGTGCAAGCAATTTCTAAAACGATTTTTGATTCATTTAGCTCCAAGTCTGGTATTGACCGTTCAAATTGTGAGTCGCTGAATAATTCAAATTATAGAAGCAGGAAATGCAGGCCACTTTGTTCTGAAACTGCTGACGTATTTAATGATGGGAAAACGTCTTTATTTATCACCTGTAAAAATCATGTTTCCCAATAAGGGAATGGCAGCACAGCGCCATTCAGAGGGGATGCTTTGGTGACGTGGGAAACGAGTTTGTCCAAAGTGTCCTCCTGTCAAGGGCCCCTCTGATGCTGGAGTGCGATAAGTCCCTCACTCCGAGCCTCTTTAACACATGTGGGATAATTGGAACAAGACGAGGAGTCGAGGAGAGACAAGGAGTAAATAATTTCAGTTTAATTGACAGGTCGAAGATTAATGTTCAGCCTAGTTAAGGAGGTGGAAGTGTCCTTTTCGTGGGAGCAGTGGCTCTCCATTCTTTCCAGAATGTCCAACTGGAGTTTAAAGTTTCAATTGAAACAGCGTCATTGAGTCTCGAGTGAGCGTTGTGATGTTCTGTATCTAAAAAGGAAATGGCTCATTATGTCTCCATGTGTAGTCACCCGCATCCACCAATTAGCCTCGGAGAATAAGTCAATTCGACAGACAACTGCTTTCAAGCGGGAGATGCAAAAGTGAGAAACTGGGCCCCAAGACGACATTGCCTGTCGTGTGGAGGCGGGAAACGCTGATTGGGCAATACTTGGAGGTGACATTATCACTGGATCCAATCAACACATTCCATTTCACAAGAACAAAAACAGAGAGACGGAAAACAATCAATTATACCGTTAACTCTTCACTTTCTCCATTTAAGGTTGGCACTAAATTTCATATGCCGCCGTTGGCAGGCTCTTTCATAAGGTGATTTTGCATGTTGGTTGTGGCACATGGGTGACACTTTGAATGCCCTTGATGGATAACATCCAATAAAGTCAGGCTGCCGCATTTAACACGCTCAGCATGATTCCATTTACACATCAGAATTATTATTTCGTAATTTCAATTCCTAATAGCCTTCCTTTCTTGTCGCCTTCTGACATGATTCAAGAGAAAAGAATACTTCCAGTTGGGAATAATATTATTATTATTGGCTAGACGTGGAAGGGAGCGGAAAAGTAACAGTTGGATTTTATTTGGATTCCAATTATGTGATTGGTGTTTAGCAAGATGAAAAAGAAGACCCTTGACTACTTCTACTTATTGCTGGAGCTGAGATGATGAAAGGACGACGGATGACGATGAACGTGTAGTGAACTTATGAAGGTTCTGTTCAATTTTTCCGTCCTCATTTCATCTTCCATCTGGAAACAAGGAGAGTCCTACGGGAACGTTGAAGAGCTCCGACTGAAATTTGAAGCCAAAGGAAAGCGCACTTGTTCCTAGGCGACGCGGACACACATTGCAAAAGTTCGACAGAATTATTTCCCGTTTGTATACTTCCCCTTCCCAAGACTCATTTCGTATTTACTTTTCTCTGGGCTTTTGGCCTCTTCCATTTGGAAAGGAGATATTTAGAAAACACATTAGGGAGCCCACTTAGCCAACCTCCTCTGACGAAGAATCAATTTTTGGCAACGGGAAGTCCAGGGAGTGCTGGATATAGGAAGAAGGAAGTGAACTATGTGGGCCTCATTTCCAGGCCATGACGCCTCCAACTGAGAAAGAACAGTTGGATCATCTTAAGGAATATGAAGACAATGGACTTCCAACACTGGAGCTAATGAATCATCCAATGACTCAAAGGCGCTCTGCTGCTTTTGGCTCTAATTCATGATGACTTTCACTCCTTTCGAACATTCCCCCACCCAGTTCCACCAATGACGGAAGACGCCACAAATGCCGCAAATTACTAAGCTCCATCTACTGGATTGCATCCAACTTTGTCACTGGACTCTTAAGGTCTAACGCTTAACCACACTTAGGTTACAATCCACTTCAAGGGATCACATCAAGTTGATTAGCTTAAAGTGCTGGTGGTGCTGGTTTGCTTATATTTAAAAGAATGGAATTTACGACAGACAGTTTAATCTGATGGTAAGGATTGCGGAAGGGAGTTAGCGTTCTTAGTGTAAATGCATTAGAACTAATGATTCCTCCAGTGTAGTGTCGTCCCAATTGGTGGTGGTGGTGGAACTGCCTTTTGATTTTGTTTTAAGCACAAGGGAACACGAGTAATCGTTTTCTGAAAGAAAACAATTTGAGGGGTGCAATGTACCAATTTGTGTTTTGGAGACATGGGAATGGATGGTAATTTGCATTGAATGGAAGCACTTATTTCCTGGAAACTCTAGTCTATCCGAACATAAGGAAAAGTGGCAGTCACTACTCCTTCAATATTTTCTATATACCGACGACGGAAACGAATCCAAGTCGTTTTCTTTCTTTGGGATTGATTTTCCCTCAAAGCTTTCTGATTCGCTGATCCTCTTTCACGACCAGGCAGGACTGGAACCAAGAAGCAAAAGCCTATTGATTTGAATCGCATTAGCAGCACCAACAAGAATGTTTTTGGTTTTATTATCATCATCATGGGTCCTTCTAACTGTGAGTTTCGTCGATTAACTGAGCTCCGCATAGGCTTCCGAAATGGACTTGATATTGGCACTCCTTCCTCCCAGTTTGCAACATTTCGACTTAATGGACTGGAAGGAACGACTTCACTTTCCCAAAATTGGACTTTCTCCTTGTCTTTTCTACACACGTTTTGTGAATGGCCCAGTTTCACTCGTATGTCGGTGGCGACCAGAGAAAAATTAACATTAGAAAGTCACATTGTTAAAACGCGGGGAAAGAGTTCTCAAATAAAATTAAAATCCCACACATTTGCATTATGGAAAAAGTGTGCCTGTTATTTTCTCTGAGCTGAATAATAAAAAGAAAAAGGATTTTTCTTAAGTGAAATACTTTTTTTAAGAATAGGATTCCCTTAGTTCAGATTCTTCGTGTATTCTAAAGGATTAAATAATTATTAATCATTAAAAGTTGAGAAGTAATTAAGAGAAGCGGGGAAAGTAGGGTTGGTTCAAATGAATGCAGAAAATGGTTCTCAGCGGTACCGTTTTCAGTGTAATTATTTCCACTTTCACTTTCACTCTGAGAAACGAAAATAAATGGAGGCTGACAGACTGGAGTCAAGGACTAACCTTAAGGAACTATGGAAGTGTCTCATTATCAAAGAACCAGATGGACGATTCAATGAACTAAAATCAGAAACTCAAAAGGACTCCCTCGCTCCCTTTCCTTTTTGCTCCCATTTAACTTTCTCTAAGCGTGAAGCATTTAGCACGTCGAAAAAATTGTCTTAATAGCTACACGTACACAATGGAGGTGAGAGCTAAAGAGCTCTTCGCAGGGTGCGTCTGGAATATTACCGCAGCCTTCCCAGCCTCGATAGAAAGGAGGCAATTACGCACTGGAAATAACGAGTGTCGTTTAGGAATGGGATGACGCATGTCTCCAATTTCCCATGTTCTCCAACTGATTGATTGCTTTGTGGTGGTGGTCAATTTTATGGCTTTTTTCCACGTGCTGGTTATTGACTCCTCAGGAAAAGTGAAGGGCTTAAGGAGAGGATTGCTGTCCATTCTTATAACTTTCTTTGGCGAAAGTGTCCTGGAGCCTCTTGATTGGTTGTTTAGGGAAGCTAGGAGTTTTTCTTCGGTGTAAGTCCTTATAACCCTTCCATTCCGAAGGAGTTGTGGGTGTCAATTTTAGGGAGACAAATCGGTCTATCCAATTGCCTTTGGAACATTTATGTTGATTTATGTGCGGAAGGTGGAAAGGGAAGGAAGCGTATGTAGGTTGAAACTGTCGAAAACAACAAATTTCTTTACTTGGTCTCAAAGTTCTCTTCCTCGAGTCGTTGGACTTATAGACACACGAGGAAAACTTTGGAAATATTATGAAATATCGTGCCGACGTGTTTAGAAAGTCAAATGCTTCAAAACCCGAAAACTTATATTCCCTCTATTCCATACGGACTTTCTCCAATACCTGGTGATGGGCTTTCTCCCTCACTCACCGGGACAATGATTCCCTTTCTCCATCCTTATGGCTTTACAACCCACTCAAAAACCCACCACCAAAGGTAAGGAAACTCATGATTCAAATTTGTGAATTATGGCGTCTTGCGTTGATGGTGGTAGGGCGTCCTTAATCCTGTTGGGTGATAGTTAAGTGGGGTCTAATGAATTGCATGAGAAGAATGGATAAGACCATCGGGTTACTTGGAGGGATCGCTTTCTTCTCCTTTCTCTGAAGAGGAGACAAGGAAAAAGACTCAAATCGGATTGGAGCCAGAAATGGAGAGGCTAATGCCCTAATGCGATTGATGTGTGACGGGTCATGCCGGATTTCGTTTTCCCCGTACGTCCATTGTTCAGCTTTTCCCAAGGAGTGATTGAAATTGTATCTCGATTATCAAGGGGAATGGCTACCAGCAAAAGAACTTCTGGACCATGCCATTCTTCTTCAAAGACTCCCTTCCGGAAGACGAGTATTGAAGCTAGAGATCTTATCCAAAGGGAAAAATATGTTCCTAATTGTATCGTGCAAGGTACACGGGTCCTTCAAAGAAAATAAACCCAAGCCTCACACACGCCATTTACCTGTTGACATTAAAACCAATCAAATCATTTCGTCTTGGTTGTGGCTGCGGAACATTACAATCCAAATAACAAAGGGTTGTCGAATAAATCAGTGTGAATATTCACAGTACGATGGCGAGGGTGTTGGGCTTTGTGTTTATTCGTTTATTTTTTCCTTTCCCTAGCTCTCTTTCCTCTGTCCCCTTCTTCTTTTAAAGAGGGTACAATTTAGTCTTGACAGAGTTGTCCAGAGTTGTCCAGAACTGTGTTGTTTCTTCTTAACCACTTTATCAAAGGGACAGAGTGTGACACTTGAGGGAAGTATGTTGTGAAACCTCGTGTGTGCATGTGTGCTGAAAGCCACGGTGGGTTTGGTTTTTCTGTGAGATCCATTTATAAATCCGATTGTGTTTACCCATGTATATACGAGGCTCTCCAATTTTTATTTGCACTGGGGAGAGAGCGCCGGAGCTTGGGCGTAAGCCCTTGGATCGGCCACTTAGAAGCGTTTACCCCGGAAGACTCTCTTTGGAAACAAGTTTTCCTCCTTAGGATCTCAGTGGGGTGGAATGAGTCGTAGGTTCGGAAGGAAGGAATGGAGGAGGAAAGCGGGAAAAGTAAACTTGGAGAAAAACAAGGGAGTGAATAGAACCTGAAAATCCTCGTCTAATGTATTTGGAATCGATCAGGGGAGATCTGGAAGAAGCGCTGTGTTGTTAGTCCACCCCCATCAGCCCACTAGCGCTTCGAGTAGTTACGGAAGAAAGTCTTAAGCCTCTCCACGGTCTTATGAAATGAAGACGTCTCCTCGTATCTTCTTCATCTGGAGAAGCTTAGGCCCATTAGAAAATATAAAAATGGAAATATAGTTAAGCTCCTCTTGAGTCTTCTGCTGAGGAGCAGACGGAAATCAGATCAGTCCATTCTCCCTGCTCAGTCAATTGGATTCTCTAACAGGAATTCTACGCACACACGAGGGAGGATTTAAATTCATTTCAACAATGTCGTCTTAAGGCTAGTCGTCCAATGTCTTCTACCCCCGGGTCATTCAGTACGCATCGTCCGTTAGGATCATATCCCAGTTCCCATTGCAATAAACGAAATGAAAACTTGTGGATTTAAATTTTGAAATGCCGGAAATGCCTTCTATAATCCATTCCGTAATACGCAACACGATCTCATCTTTTAAAGTAATTGAAAAAGTCGTTCCTCGGGAGGAAGATGAAGTACGAGGATGAAACTGTCGATTTCGATTGGAATTGTCAGGAGTCATTCAACCACATTTGGCTTACATGAGTATTCAAATAATCCCAACAAAATTCCGCAAAACATTCTTCAAGATTTAAACCTCTTCTCCTCCTTTTATTTTTCTTTTGGTAGGATATTCGTATTTTTCTATTCTACTGGACAGCATGACCTAAACAACTGGCGTTCTACAATAATAAAGGTTGCGGGGTTTATAAAATAAAGGGACACGGTGTCACCGTAACATTTAGAAGCAATGTACCTAAATGTAAGCATTTGAGCATTTGTCAATAATACAGTATTGGATGGATTTGGATTTTGTTTGACACATATGGATCAATTTCTTTCATCATTGCGGAAGAGTAGCAATTCCGCCTAGGTTGATGTCGTGGTGCATAATTTGTGTAATAATGTCGCATATCGAAGTGGGAGACATTGAATGTAGCCTAATAATAGAGTTCCGCATCCATCTTTCCACTCTCCTTCTACTCCTGTAATTATGTCCATTAGAGTCGACTTGCGGTGTTTGGACGCTTTTACTCCAACCGTAAAAAGTTAATTACGGATAATGATAGGGAGAGCGGAATGCTCTTGAATTTGGCACCAGCAGAGTCCATTGGAGGCGTAATTAATGAAACAAAGAATTGATTCCTTAGGTGACGCTCTGAGGAAACCGCCACCAGTCACACACAAAGTCCCACCCATAAGAAGCTTTAGATGATCGATCCAATCCGTCCAATATCAAACTATTATGATAATAACCAACCCACCACCAAGTGATTTTAAACTGTAAAACTTTGAAATTATGAGTTTTTGTGGACTCGAGATATAAACTAAATGCACGTGTCGATTATCTTCCGTTTTCATTTCAGTGTATGAAGTGTTAATTTCATCTGGGAGAGGGTGGATGAGAAATGTCGCTGGGAAATAAAGAGCGGGAATGGGGAGACGACTCCATTTCCAAGCCTTCGACGGTCGCCAACTCTCTTTGTGGATGAGTGACGAGATTGTGATCGTATGAATATTTATGGCCACTACTACACCCGGCTTATTTATATTTCCCCCATTTCTATTCCAGACAGAGACTGAATGTGGTGCGATAGCATTGTATTGAAACTCCTTTCGATTTACCAGTTTAACCGTTCAACTGTTATTCTAAGAAATAATTATTATTCAAAGTTTACAAGAACTTCTCTATAAAATAGGAATTTTAGAACGTAAGAGGGTGGAGTTCCCGCACCGCTCTGTCTATTTGAAATCAAAGATTTGAGGTTTAATACTTGAAATGTAGTCTTCCCTCTCCTTCTTCTTAATATTTTTATCTCATATTCGAGGCAGTGGTTTTTGAGCCAATGAGAGCAAAGGATTTTCTCGAGCACTGATATCTCTAGCCGCCATTCCTTTCTCATTTCTTCTCCTTCAGTGCCAACTGACACGAAAAGTTTATTCAGAAGAGACAAGTTACCGCCACTCAGAAGGATCAGAGAGCGACTTCCTCCTTCCTTCCGTCGTACTTTACTTCTAATCCTACGTCTTTTAATCCTTCACCGCTAGCTCCTATTCGTCCTTCCCCTGATTTCCAAAGACGTCGCAGGAACTTCTTCCACTTTTGTCTCTCAAAAGTAGAAGAAAAACGAACCGAACATATACACATCTTCCGAGATAAGAAACATCAAGAGGAGGCACAAGGGAATTGAACAAATTTTGGAAAACGTATATCCCGGAATTCTGAATTTATGACCCCGAGAGAGCGAGAGATAAGAAGGAAAGGAGGAAACTTCGAATTTATAATTACGACTGAGTAGCTCAAAAGCTTTGAATCAAATGAGGATTTGGCTCTCAGTCTCTTTAAGCGAGAGTGTCAGATACAAACTTTAAATTAAACACGCACGCTCTTTTAAACTTCCATGGTTGAACCAGTGGAATCTCAAGTAGCTTAGGAACGTTCAGCGGTGGTTTTAATTCTTAAATTGAAATGATAAAAGTCAGGCGTGGGCGAATTAGTTAGTATTAAGGATGGCCTGCTTAGAATCCAAAGTTCTTCGGTAAAAAGTCATTGACTCAATATTTATTCCATTGTCCATTCAAAGGAGTCTTGAAGCACGGGCTACTGTTGGTATCGTATACTGATTGTAGAAAGCGAGCGAGCCTTCCCTCACCTTACGGATTTTATGGCCCTGAATTTCTTCCAAGCTCCCTCAGTTTTCTTCAGTTTTCTTGAGCGGAGTGAAAGCATTAAGGGGCTGAGATTGCCTTTGAGGCAATGCTGCTGAGGTTGTCCTTATGCGAAAGTTGGACGGTCGTTGGAGTAAGGTGAAAGTACTTTCGGAGCCTCTCTCATGCGAAATTAACTGTAAAACTTTTGTTGAATCCTTTCATGTTCGCTACCTTTTGGGATTGATTGATCCTTACGTCGTCGTCGATGGTCCGATTTAACTCACTTTCTCCCTAATGTTCCAGGACCACTTCAAAGGAAGAAAACAGCTCAATGCAAACATTCCACTTCCGAACAAACTAAACTTTCTCCTCCTTTCTCTCATAAAAATCAATCTCAGGTCTTCCCGTTTTCACTCTGCATGAGAGCCTCTTCTTCTCCATTACTCCCCATCTAATGTCCGCACCCAATCAGGTGAAAGAGATTTAGAATGGACAAAGGAAGTCTGACAAATCGAATCTTCTGACAGCTACTCACAACTTATGTCCGTGTCTTCCCTTTGGAGAATCCGGTGACACATGGAATGTGGCCCTCAAAGTAGTCCAGATAAAAGCAAAGTTAGCACATTCGTATCCATTTCAGCTCAGAATTCCCAGGTACAAGTTCACTGGGGCTATCCCCAGTCTACTTCCCTTTGATGCAAATTTAGGGATTTTCGCCCTGGTTTCCGTCCCTGTAAGAGTAGATCCAATAATATCTCGTCCTGCCAGGCACTGGGACCATAAATCACATCTTCATAAAAAATGTAAACGTAGGGAGAAGGAACAACAGGGAAAGTCGACGGCCAGATTAGGTGGTTTGTGGCTCCATTCCCTTCTTACTCCGAAAGCACAAGAAAGCACGGAGACGACGACGGAATCAGAGCCACTTTTTAAATGCGACAGGAAGTGGGGGGACTCAGAAATGACACAAATTTATCTCTACCGCTTTTCTTTAGCAAAAAGTCAAGTCCTCCTCGTCTTATTTCCATTTGGATTCAAAAAGTGGCTTCCATAGGAAAAGAGAAAGTCATAATGCCCTTCCGCTCCTCCATTGCCTATGCAAATCCACCTTACTACCGCCAACGCAAAACCAAAACACCGATATTAAATGTTACCTTTCTTTGTTTTTCTTTTCAGAATATCTCATGTCTTCGCCATATCAGCCAAAGTCTCCGCTACCAATTGGAGCCTCTCTTGCCACTGCCAAAAAGCTATTCCAAAGTGACAATCTCCAGAATGAGACGGCAGATTCCAACAGTACCCTGAGCACCTTACCAAGTCAAGCACGGTGAGTCATTCCTATCTTTCCAAAAGGTGATAACAAGGGGCCTTCCAGGTTGCCAGAGAAAGCCCGTGTCGACGGAGGCTGATGATAAATTCCTGTGCTGCTGAAGGCGTCCCTGTCCTGGGACCATTAGAGGCAGACGACCCTTTGCTCACACAATCAGACCATCAAAACAGAAATCGATGTGGAATTGGCGTCCAGGGCAGAAAATATGGAGAAAGTGCAGACTATTATTAAGGGACAAGGAAAGGGATATAAGGGAAGGGACATGAGGAATAAGAGACTCGTATTACACTTATCAGAACCATTTTCGTTATCTTTATGTTTAAATCAATGACCCACAAACGAAGGTATAGACGAGGCTGGACTCGGGTTTCATAAAGGAACACATACACACATGACACGCAACCCATATTTATCCGTAGATCCTCATAGGAGTTGCGTGTCCTCAAATGATCTTCAACGCAAGGCGCATACGGAACTTTTAACCCAAGGCTTCTGACGACATTCAGCTATCCTTTGTCTTTTGCTCCATTGAGCAACTAACAAGTCTAACATGAGTGATGACGGCCAAATGACAGCGGTGAATCATTTATGTGGCATCGGTGGCGATCAAAATCGGGTAAACAACGTATCATAACTGCATAAATCTTTAATTTTCATTTTGCAATATAATGGGGAAACGATGGGAAAACTACCTCAAGAGATATTTTTAGTTACAATGACGACCGGTCTTGGGCAGGAAAATGATAGGTGATTTCTTCATCGCCGTTTTCCTTGTCACTGAACATATCCCAGCCTTTCCTTCCTGTTTATCGTAATTGTGTCGTAAGCACGAACCAAGATGTCGTTGGTTCTTGATGACTTTCACTTCTAATACGCCGTTCATCCTCTGCCTTGAAGACACTGTAAGAAACGGGAAAGATCGAGAGTGTGAAGAGACGGTATAAGTCTCCTACCATAACGATAACACGCCCCAAGAAATGAAAGGAAAAAGATTGTGTTTGAAGATAAAAGGCTACGAAAGGGTGTAAAGCGGACTTTATGTTGGAACCTAACGTAGCAGACGTAGACTTTCATTAGGAGGTTCTAACCATTGCAAGGAATGGTGGAAGGTACTCCAATATACTCAGAGATGAAGACTTTTTCAAAATATTAGAGAGTTACTATTCCGTGACTTATGTGTGGTAGTAGATAAGAAAACATTCGCGTATTAGTTCAGCGAGGTTAAGTTACACGTGTTCGAGACTCTCTTCCAACGATGAGAGCCAGAGCATTACACACTTAAAGGCTAAAATATTACTTTCAACGGAATAATATTACACATGATCTTTTAAAAGATGTCTCCTCGGGAAGGTATTCAATTCAGACTTCCTAGTTTTCGAGTCTCTTGGATCAAATAGTCTAATGGATGCACAAGAGATTCTTTTCTGCTGAGAATCGCTCTTTTAAAAGCGACGCTTTCGCTTGGGTTCTCTTGCAAAGGAGCTTGGAGCACCATCGCGGTTTTTGGCGGGATTTGATGAAACGAAATTAGAAGTGTGAATCAAAGGCTCCTTCGTGCTGTTGCATGTAACTCTTGTCTTTATATTCTAAACGGGAAGAGATACAGGAAGGCTTTACTGATCAAAATGATGGACTCTTGTGTAAACATTTGTGCGACGATGGGAGAGTTGAAAGGTTTTGAAGATGGAAACCATCAAAACCACCAAAACTCTATTTGAACAAGATCCTCAAGGCTATCCAAGAACTCGCACTTACTTCCTGTATTTTCAAGTCAGAAAAGCCCTTATTTGAGACCAGACCAAGTCTCCTCCTCCTCCGTACTTGCCACCTCATTTAAATTTTAGAGCTCACTGTTTCCTATTAAAGACATGTTCGTTTGAGTGAGACATTATTCAGGCCGGTGTCCATGAACGGGTCACCAAAACTCTACTTGAAATGCCATTAACCTTCACGTGACACTTTTAATAACAAGATCTAGGATTGTGTAAACATACAAAGAGAAAGTCTTTTTGAAAGTATCCATGGCTCTATACAGTCCCATGAGTATAAAGGACGAGTGGCTCTCGTTAATTTAAAGAAACGTTTACAGAAGCAGAGTCTCTCAAGCAATATTCCAGTAGGGATATTTCTTCCGCTGGAAACGAGGATTGTCTTTTTGGTTCTTATTTGTTTAGACCTAGGACGAAGAGGTTGTAGTCTGTGCCAGTGGAATTGAAACTCCGGCCAATCCTTGGTTGAAAATGGTTGTTAACAAAACGAGAAGGAATGTTATCCATTCTCTCAATTAAAATAGCAGAGAGGATGGGAAACTGCACTGGACTGGATATTCTAGGAAAGAGCTTTCCCTTCTGTTGATCCTTTTCACGGATTCTGGATCTTGTAATTAAAGTTTTCCTCGTAGAAAATTTCCTTGAAGAACCTTAAGGAAATCGGGAGTGTGTCCTTGCCACTCCTCGTTACGCCAAAAGACTTTCACCTCCACTTTCTCTTGGTGCTGAGTCAGAGTACGTTTGAGGCAGGATGTTCCATTTGGTCTTTGCAATTCTCAAAGGACATCCATGAAAAGGCAAAAGGATGAAGGCGGAAATAAAATGGAGAAGAGAAAGTCCTTGTATTAATAAGAGCAACTGGGGGTCTCTTGGCCCCCCTCTGCAGTCTCACTTTCTCCACTCCGTTGGAAGCCTTGAATGAACACAATTACGAATATTTTTAGCCTTTCTTCGTTTGCTCTTGGAAGTGAAACTGATCGGGGAACTATGGCACATCTTCTAGCCAAAATTCTCCTGGACAAGGACACTCCTTCTCGGTTTTAGTGAAAATGGCAATTTGTTCTCATTTCAACGATTTGGACGACTTTAACATGCGACTGGGAAGGGGCAGTCCTTGGCAATTGGTGTATAGAAAAGGACATAAAATAAGAAGATAGGAACTGGAAAAGACACAACGGACGGCGTTTGAATTGGAAGATTATTGGCACAAGCCTTTTCTTTCCGCCCTTCTTCCTTTCTTCTTCCTAGAAGACTTTCCTTCCAAGGTTTTTTTCTCCATTACTTCAAATTATCCTTTGTCGAATTGGTAACGATTGGTTACAGTTGTTCAATTCAGTTTGAGAACAAAGTAATTTTCCTCCCGACAAGACCACAATTACACCACAATTGAAACGTCTCTTTTCCCTGGCAGCAGGGGCGCCTTCAGTCTTCTGCACCAGACAAGCATGACATTTCAGGAAGGAGAACGTGGGGGAGTGGCCTAATTCAATTTATAAAATTAGAGCTATAGAAGCCTAATCTTAAGTTTGGAAATTAAATTGAAAGATTATGATGGAGATGGATTTGAGTGTACATGGTGGTTGTGTATGGATCGTCTATGGACTTCCGGTTGAGCCTGAGCTTTTGAATGAGGTGTGTGGGTGGAGGTTCTTTTGAATGAGTCCTTGGCTCCATTTCCTTTTTGCTTCGTCCTGCCTCTGTATATTTTATGAGTCCTGAGAGAGAAAGTCATATACAGGGAAGCGGGAAAGTGGAAGGAAGAAGAGAAACTCGTTTTTCGGAATGATGTCAATGGGAGAGAATGGCGGAGTGAATAAAGTGAAACTTACTTTTCTCCATCGACGAAGAAATACATCCAGAGAGACACACATCCACATATACACACCATTTCCATTTTCTTCTCCTTTTGACTCAATTTATGAAATAGACAGATAAAGGGGAAAGGCTCACAAAACTTTCTCTCACAAAAACGTGTCATTCAGGGAGTCTCCTTTCAATCCAGCAGACCAGAATTGTCGTCCATTTCAAAATACTTCATCAGATTCTGCCTGCCACTGAGCCATTTTAAAATCCTATTATTATTAATAGCTAGATGTTAATGCCCACGTCTTTTTCATCACAAACAAAGGCTATTAAGACTAAACTTGTTTTCTCATACTCAGTTTCTAGGATAGAGATAACGAGGTCAGAGGAGGCGTCATCACTCAATTTTAAAAAGTTGGGTGTCGGGAATAAGTCCAATATTCTATATACTTTAAATTATAATCTTATAACCAAAATTTGATTAGAATTTTGACTTTTTAACTTTTGAGAGACAAACTTTGGTGAATCTCTTGACACAATATGCATGAGGCGGATCAGTTTCTGGCGAGAGCGAGGCAGGGTGAAAGTTTGAAATTTCGTTAAGATGCCAAAGAGTTTTCCTTTTTGTACTTGAGGAGTGAAATCTCATTTCCCTTCGTATAAATTCGAAGTTCCTGGATATGAAAATAGGAAAACAGCAGAAGGAGTGGAGCCTCATGGGCAAGGAACTTCCTTCTTCGACGGTTAATCTGTTCCTCTTTTGCCACCATAAGTTTGGGCAAAGAAGGCTGATTTTTCTTTGGTGGATCGGAAGCGTCAGACTTGTTTCTTCGGTCCTCGGGAACTAATGGAATATTTATAGAGTTGACATAGATAAGACTCTTCCATCTTCGGATGCTGAGATCCGGAAGGGGAAATTTGCATTTGATGTTGCCTCAAGACGAGAATTAGCCTTTTGCGCCTCTTCCCTTCTGTTTTTCAGAGGGCCTTATGATCTATGCATTTATGCATTCACTCCCTTTTCAGAACAGGAAGGAAAACAAGTCTTCAATTGTCTCCACCCCACCAAGGCACAGAAGGAAGAAACTTATTATTCCTATGACCCTGCTCACTTTAAAGCCTTTTGTTTCGTTGTTTTTGGTGAAAGTAGCTTTCTCTTTTGGGAAAATTGTTCCTGAGGAAATCAAGTGGTGGAAGAAGGGCAATTCATGAATAGTCATGACCATCTCCTTTCTTTCTTTTAGGCTATTTCGAGTTGTGAAAAAGGAGAGGAAGTCATCAGAAACTAGGCCAGGAGGGTCATCTTTTAATTCAAAAGGAACAGAGGAGGCTAATTGGAATATAAAGAAAACCCATTCTACCTTTCTGTAACAAAAGCAGTTTGAATTAAATGATACCCGAAAACATTACCACCAAAGGGAATTTAGATTGAAGTTTCAAATTGCCAGAACAAATTAAACATTGGGGTTTTTCCCAGTCAGACAATTCCAGTAGTGGAATTTAGGTTAATTGTAAATTGTAAATTGCACTGATTTTAAAATGTCGAGGAAGGAGAGGAGCTGAGATTGCTTGCAAGTGTAAAGCAACGTTTTAAAAACCTCGTGGATCCAATAGTAGAGTTGGTGCAGTAAGCATGGAAGACTGGCGGAAGTGTTACTGGAGAAAGTGAGAGTGAAAAGCCATCAGGATTCTTTTTGTGCCTTCGTGTCCCTGCATTAATTTCAAAGACAGAGGCAAGGGTTCTTTGGAGGAAGAGGACGAAGGAAGTAATCTTTCAAGAAAGTTTCAAAATTTAAAGAGGAAATAAGGAGGAAGAGAAAGGGGGAGTTAAGTCCTTGTAAAAGAGATGAAAGTGAGATGATCATGGAGGCACTTTTTCAAGACAGAAAGATCCAGTCCTCCCTACAGAATCCAACTGTAGAAATGATCAGGCATGGACGAAAATGTCTCTCCCGCCCTGCGTTCAAACGGAGAAAAGAAGGGAAGGGAAACCTAATTAGTTTCACTAGTCGAGAGAAGGATTCTCAACTAAATTTTATGAGCCGTATCTCTTCCCCTACTACTGGAAAAAATATTCAGGAAAAAAGACTTTACGGGATCACTCTGAGAAAGGATGAAAGGGAAAGGGAGCAAAGGCAAGAGACACACTTGGCCATTCCTCTAGTCAAAAGTGACGACTTTCTGCATGCACGGAGGAAAAGGGACTTGCCACCACCGTCTTTAAATTATCATAAAATCAAGTTCAGGGCGATTTGGAAAGAGACTCGTTTGTCGAGATTAAAGTTGATCTCTCCTCCTTCCCCTTTCGTAAGATTAAAATCCTCCAGCCAACTAACGGTAATGAGGAAGATGATGATGGATAAACGAGAAACACTTGATGAAAAGCTTAGAGAGGAAAGACTTCTGCTGGGCATTAGACGTCTCCCTAAATCCTCCTTGATTTGAATCCAACGGAAGGAAATGAGGCACAGGGATTGTTATCATATGGACCAAGATGAGGAACAGATGCAAATGGATTTAGGATGATGACGACTCCTAAGAATAGACAGGGAAAAGACATTATCCACGCAAAAATGGATTATAACTCTAAATAATTATGTTGGAGCAGAAGGGGATGCCAGAATGGGATGAAAAAGTCCATCCTAAAAGTGTTCAAGAAATAAGACGATGACAAAGATGACAAGGATGTCGGCTTATAATTTGGAAAGCAAAAGGCGTCAAAAATCAATGCGTCATTTGGTTTTCCGCTCTGCTTTCATTTGTTGTTTCAGAGCCTAATCCAATGCCAAAATTCCATACCCTGCGTCACTTCCTCTTCCCTTTATTTCCCGTTGCTTTATTCATTTACTCCACCTGTGTTTATTTCAGCTTCATTGATAGACATCAAAAGAAGAAAGTTTGAAATTGCGGAGAAAGTAAAATGAAGTAGAGGATAAGAGTTTGACGTGAGTATCCTTCTAATGAGTAATTGGACTCTCCCTTAGTATATTTTATATTAAAATCTCTTTGCCTTAATTTAATAATTTCACCCTCCTCTTGACTCTCTCATGGGAACTTTTACTTTACCAGGTTAATTGAATGAAACGCAATAAGAACAAGGAAGGGAGATTTAGAGAAGAGAGATGAGTGGATTCCCAACGTTTTCCAGCCAAAGTTATTCGATGCATGGCAAGCAGAACTGCGCCATCCTTGTGTACATGCTCATAATGTTATAAAATTATTATTATCCAGCACCAGTCTCCATTTCTCAATTCAATTTCTCCATCCCAAAAGTTTTCAGCGCGTTGCCTCTGCTACTTTTCCCGTCCTCCTACTCATAAAATTGTACGTTCATGGTCCTCATGCATGGAAGAACGTAAACAACTTTGTTAGGGTCAATTACATAATTCATAGCCATAAACACGTATTTCTGGAATTATACTTTTATTAGCCTGTCACAAGCTAAAACTTTCTCCTCTAGGAAGAGTGCTTACGTTGCTCATCCTTAGATTAAATCAATAAAGTAACTCCATTCGGGTGATTAATGCCAAAACAGGACTAAACCAGTACAGGAATGAGCAAGGAATCAATGAAGCTGGTTCTGTTTGTACTGCCTCTCATCTTGAAACTGATGACAAGGAGAAATATTTAATTTATTCAAAGGATTTTCAGACTCCCTCCAATTTGATGATATGAGCAGTTGGATGAAGATGTGCTCAGTCAAAACTTTCAGAGTCGGAGTGTGTTCCTGATGATTTATTTATGTTTTCTTGGTGGAGTAGAAAATGGATGAGTAGACTGTGTGTATCTTCCCATCTGAATCATCCACTTCTGCTCTACAGTATAACTTTCACTCTGCGAATTCACGTCTCTAATCTTCCTGACTTTCACCAAGTTTTCGACTGAATTTGGACTCACTTAGCTAATGAAGTTTTATTTTGGACGGGAGAGGAGGAGAGAAAGCTTCCTCGGCTCCCTGCCTTTTTTGTTTACGCTCTTTCTCCCACTTTCCCAGCCTGCTTCCTCCCTGATTAAATTATTTGTTAATGTTTCCTTTCCCTGGCTCGGCAGAGAACCAAAGTGGAGCTACAGGTGACTCAGAATGAGATCATCTTCCTAATTCAAAATGTCATTCGACGGAAATCCAACACCACCGGATCTCTGCCCCCATTACGGGGATAACAAACGGAAGGAATTAGGAACTCATACGAGGACGGTAGTAGGACAAGACTCGTATCCAATTCCCATTCCATGTCAGTCACATTTCATGATTAGCCTTGTCGTATCCAATCCATTTTAAATTCACACACGAATGTGTTTTGAAATCCGTGTGTTTACCAGTTCCAGGAGGACGCTCACCCGCATCAAATCACAGGGTGATAACAAGTCGTGCATGGGGCATTGACCCTATACAAACCCCTTTGTCTCGTTCCCCTTTTGCTCAACTTCTATCACCGCTCACGCTTTCCTCTTTTACGTCTCATCTTGTCCCTGTTGAAAATTACTGAGAAAAGTGTTGGATCATAATTTTTTTGCTCTGTCTGCACTCTATCCGATGTGATTGGATGTGGAATTGGTTGATTGGGATGAAACCTTTGAAGATTTCATTGAAATCTCCTCACGTCATAGAATCGTATGAACTTTCGTACTGATAAGGTCGGTACGTTCTACATTCAGCAGAGCTTTGTCCAAGTGAAAGCCACCATCCCACTGCACTCTTGCTGGTGGTAAAACGCGAAAAGGGAAAAGCGTCGGTGCCTTGATGCAATTTGCCATAAAAATTTTGCCCTGCCTTTTATTACAAGATCGCAGAAGAGTTTCCTTTACGACTTACGAAAAGAGAAAAAGTCTCATAAAGAATACAGAGGAGAGAGAGGCTCCTCGTAAAAATCAGTCGGATAAATATTAATATCATTTTATGAACTAAAGAAGAGCCCATATACCTTCTATGCAGACGATATGCCCACGACACCAAGGGAAAGGCAGAGGCCACTGGCGAAAGTACTCTTTGCATTCAAGAGCCTTCGACTTCAGTTTGTTTTTGAATAACAAAGTCCGTCCACGACTGACTTAACTGACTTTGTCAAAACTTTCATTTCCCACCGACGAATGAGGATCCCTCAGTTTTACTGTACAAAAACCCAACTATTTCAATGCTTTCGTGTACAAGCAAGGAGGATTTAATGTCAAAAATTACCAACCTTTACTCTAGGTCTACATCACATACGCCAATCCTAAAAGAGAATTTGAGCTAATTGGAAGTTTCTCAATTTCTCCAATTGCAAGTGGTTCTTCATTGGTAGAATTGTGTGATAAACGCTGTTCCCAATGTCATGTTTCTACAAAAGGGGGGAGGTGGTTGTGACGTTTCTTATTTGTACATTTGGGAATTTGGGTGTTTTGATGGAGTCTTGAATTGATACGATTAAGGTGACGGGAGAAAAGGGAGACAGAAGGAAAGCCTCCATCTCTCCCAAAGATTTTCTTCTTCTGATCAGAGATGACAAAGGAAACCCACCTTGTTGTTGCTTTCCAGACAACTCCCCAAAACGACCCCAGCTCTAATACGTTTACAAAATTCCCAACTGACGACCCTCAGAAAGAAACCTAATTTTCCGCCAAAAAAAGTTTCCCTTTCCACCAGAGGGACAGAAAAAGTTTCCATCACTCTTTCCTTTAGCCCTCTCGGGCTACCAAGCGTTCCCTTGAAACGTGTCAATGACAGGTCAATTAGCATACTATCCCAGGCGGTGGCGCTGCTTTGCATAAGGTCAAGTTATGAGGTCATAACATTTTATTACATTACCTGACCCCGGAGTACGTGGTTTTACACTTTTAGATTTGCCTATTTCTTGATAATAACGTTAGATTTGGACATGATTGAGTTATACGTGGATGGTTAGTTCGCATTAAGCCCTTTATGGAGCCGCGGTTCTGTCGGGAGTGTTTAGCTTCCTTGTTGTCTCTCTTGGCATTTGCCAAAAATCTGCTTTTGCGTCTCTTGGAAATCTCTTGAGCGTGTTTTCCTTCTGTTTGCTTCCGAGCCTTCAAAGAAAGATCAGGGTAGCTGTGGGTTAAAGCAGACACTTACCATTGACATCCTCATCAAAAGAGTCTTCCACTTCACTTCTCATTTATTCCGAGAGGCTGACATCCGAGTCTCATGAACTATCGAGGTGTGGGCCTCGACTCGAGTCAGTGACATCAAAAGCTTTTCTCCTCCATCAAGCAAAAGGTCACACGGACTGCCATGTCCTTTATCCGAGATGAAAGCTATGTGTCTACAAATTATGGCAAATCAGGAGCACATGTGAAAGAGCAGTCCCAGTTAATGAACTCTTGTCTAATGCAGTTAGAGTCTCTAATCATAAAAGCAGATTTCATGATGTTAACATATTGTAAATCTCTGTTTCCAGGTTAATTGGTGGTGGTCCTCTGGGTAATAACGGGATGATGAGCGGAATGCCCTCTGCACCGGTGATCCTCCCTGTGTTTCCAAACAGTACTCCTCACCCGGGTCAAATCAGTGGGAATGGCGGACTCCCGACCTCGAGGTCACTACCCCGGAATCATTACTCGCCATCAAGATTTACACTCCAGAAGGACTGCAGGGTCTCAGACAGATGCTCCTGGAAATGCGTCTGCGTCGCTCTCATCCTCCTCTGTGTCGCCCTCATCTCCATTCTGATTTACTTTGCAGGTATTCTTGAATCCATATCTTGTTCTTAACCATTCTTTATTATACTGGGTTGATTGAGATTGGCAAAATCAGGGGAAGGCACGGTGCCAATTTCTTTGCATACAGGAATCGATACTTAAAGATTTCTTATATCCTTACTGAGGTTTGCAGAATTCCATTTTTTTTTTTCAAAAGAAACTTTATGGAAGAACGAAAAATTGTCCCAATTTAGTATGGCATTTTGGAAAAAGAGTGAAAGGGTCACACCACATTTCTAATGATGGAACTTTTTTTTATTAGAAAAAAGGATACAGGGAATAAGGGTACAAAAGAATTATAAAAAAAAGAAACCATATTCAGTGAATTATACGTAACTTAACTGTCAACTTAAAATTGGCGAAATGGATAAAGTTTGTGATGCCTTTGGATATAAGGATGCCTTGTTTTGAAAGCCCGTTTTCCTTTTGTGATTTTCTCCACTTGGATTTGGATTCAGTCGATTTCTTTGTAATCATCATCCATTCTTGAGGGGAATCTTACTGTCAGCGTTACTTTTTCTTTAACGTGAAACATGCCTTGATTTCCAATCGGATATCCTCCTATATTTACTTGATTCATCTCTGATCAGATCAAAAAGTGAAAGCAACGGATATAAGGCTGCCTGGATTTCATTTCTTCATTTCAAGGATAATGGCACCTTCCTATAGTACAACTTGCCAAAAAAAACTGAAGAGCCACTTTTTCCTTTGATTGTCAAAAAGTGGTGATTCAACGAGAGAGAATTTCTTTCATCGCGGAGCACAAAACACCATCTGCTTTTCCTTTCTCTACCAACGTGCAGAATTTTCATCCCCTTAATCCAATTCTACCCTGTGAATTGTGAATGATTCGTTTGACTGGTGCTGGAAAAGATTTGACTGGGAAGACAAGGGATGACTGAATGTGTCTGAAGATGTTTTGTGATGGGAGATACGATGCATGATGAGGAGAGCATAAACTTTCATCAAAACTCATCATGTTTCCCCATCATTTTATTTTCTCCTTCCTGTCGTCTTTCCTTCAATGTGATGATGGTGGATCAACCCGAAACAAGATTCTATTACGTTCAACAAGGAACCAAGGCCCTGCGTGCATCCCTAGGGACTAAGCACGGCAGAGAAATTCATCATCCGCCTACCTCCCTTTAACATCAACCCCAAGTGAAAGTAGTTGGATTTAAGATGAGCAGAGCAGGGTTAATTATAATCACAATTTACAGGAGCTTGTGCTCATGTCAAGGGGATGGAACTGACACAGGAAAGTATTTACACAAGATGGGAATTTTAATATGATGAAAGAGATTGATTAAGACGACGTTGCTAATAAAACGCCCACGCAACAAACGCCCCCATCATGTTACAAGGTCTGTAATTTTCAGAATTATTTTTCATTATGATCCCTAGTTTCATTTCAGAGAGGATTGATGGCGGGGCATAAATAAGGCTGAAGTTCTTGGTATTAGAGGCAACGAGAGTTCAGAGGTTGTTGGCAGGCGGAGTATAGTCGACCATTGGGAACTGACGACAACGTCCTTGATGAGGCCGGGGCATTTCCCCATTGGTCCTTTTGCAGGCTCCCAACCCAAGACTTTGTTGTCTCCTACTTTTTGCTACAAGTACAAATGAGTCGGAACTTATGTGACAACCTAATTAATTAACTCTCCTAAACTTTGGAGCCTCTCCAAAGGGAGTAGAACCCGTCCTTTTCCCTTTGAAATTATTTTTCTGCTGGAGATTCTCGATGAATGCCTTTCTTTCCCACTTTCCCTCCCTCCTCCAAAACATGGAAAACTTTCTCCTCGTCCTTCTTCTTGTCAAGAAGACGACACACAGAATGGTTCTCAATCAACGGAAAAGGCAACTTTTCTTTTTCCATTTGTTTACCCTCAAGACACATTTGGGATGAGGTCGAGTTAGGCGCACATGCAAGGGTCAGCACTTGACCTCAACCAAAAAAAAACCCAAAAAAACCAGCACTTTCTTAACTTGAGCATGGGATAGGCACTACTAAAAAAGTTCCAAAGTGATGAGTGACACTGATGATAACTTTTCCCTATAAATCATATTCCAAATCTGCCCACTTGGGAAATTAATTTGCTCTCGTTGAAATCCCAAAGAGTTGAAACTGCTGCCAGTTTTTTGATTAATTTGGTGACATTTGTAGCATACGTAGTTAGTGTAACTCGTTTTTTTTATCAGATTGATTCAATACGAAAGTACATTGTTTATGTAGTTTGGCTGCGTTTGAGATAAGAAGGGAGAAAGTGTTCATTTTCTCAAAGGACTTTTCCCTTACATTTCTCTACTCCTGAGAGTCACACCAGGGAGGAAATTAATGAAATGAATTTTCTTTTTCATTTTTATCCCAAAGACGGAGAAAGTTGTGGACGAGGAAAGAATAAGTGGGAGTCATGTCCCTGTCTTTTATGTAAGTCGCGTCCTCATCGTCACCATGGCCGTGGTCTTGTCGATCCTCATTTTCTCGAATCCAATCCCCGTTCGTTTCTGTCAGACGAAACTAACTTTGAGTCTCCCGCCTCATCATCCCTCCTTGTCTTTTCTCCGTCTGTCTTTCTCTGTATCCGTCCAACGGTCACCCGCCGCCCACAACCCGGGACATGCCAGAGAAACTCCATTGTGTCTTTAAGAGAGACAAGGAACGTGACAACTGGGAAAGGAATTTTATGAAAGATAAACGTGCAGTGAATAATTACACTCATGTAAGTTCCAAAGGAAGAAACAAGGAGAGGAAGTTTTGAAAACAAGACGGGAGACTCATTGGTTAATCTCGTACCAACAATGGGCGCTGATTACTTTCTCCTCCCTCCATGATGGGAAGGCTCGGTGGACTGGAAAAATTCCAAAGGAGACTCACAGGACTGGAATAGAGAATGGCGACCACCATGGAGGCGGGCAGGACAAGCAAGAACTAGAGAGGATGATGCTGGTCCTGACAATTCTTCAAATGGTCGTGTCGATGTTTCCGGGTAATCCCTCAAAGGAATGGGAGCCTGTCATTTTACCAAGGATTGGCATGCCGTCCGTGCCTTTCCAAAACTTTCTTCTTTGTCATCTTCCCTGCATTCCAAACACAGAGGCATTGGTTTGTATCTCTCGAATTCCAGGCATGAGGTGATCAACGACACAAGGAAAAGTACGGGCACTGTAATTATGAAGTGAGGTTTGGGAGCACACACACGATTAAAAGTTATATTATCCCTAATTACAGAGCAGAGAAAAGTCAAATGATTGAAGGGATTTATGGCAAAAATAACCCCAGACAAAAGCCTTTGTTCACACCCAATCAAAAAGCCACTAATTAAAAAGCACCAAAACTTTCACCCTTTCCAGCATCACTCACTCAATCAGACTCACACTTTGCTTTTGTCAATCTCAACTTGTCATAGTTCTCGACTTCTGTAAAATGTGCTTGAGTTTTAATACCGTTTTAATGTCATTGTAGCCATAATGGGAAACTGTTCGAGATACCCGGGGACGGGCTGTATCGTAGTGGAGGATGCAAAAGTAATGGCTCGGGGTGAGAAGCATTTGCCTGTGATGACTGACCAGACTTCAATTTCTCCCAAAAGTAGCGAAGGTAAGCAAAATAAAAGACTCAATAACCATTTCGTTTAGTGGAGTTAAAGCCCATGAGTCACATTTCTCGTTAGCTGTTCTTTAGCATGGAAAGACTTGGGTCTGGGCGTGGCTTTAATTCTTCCAATTTTTCACACTTGGCCATTTGTGCCTTTTGATTGCAGTCGAGATGGTTTCTCCAACTAGTTTAGTGCCGGAAGCGACTTCATCTCGGGAAGAAGACGATGGCCTTTCCCCCGCAGAGCTCCTCTGGGGTCAACCGTCGAGTCGTCGAGTCGAGCCTTACTCCTATTGGACCCTTGAGATGAGTCTTCGTGATAGTGGCTACGTGAATCTCAACCTCAGTTTCCCCTGGGGCACGAATTGGGCCCTCCTCTTTCGAAGGAATGCCCTGCCCTCAGTCACGCAGTACGATTTCCTCAAGATCATCAAGAACGGCCGGTTGGAGCCACATCGGACGAAGGCTCACCGTCGTCATGTCTCTGACCACAACGCTACCAACAGTCAATCAAGTGAAGGTGATATTTCCTGGGGGCACGTCCTCACCTACCGACCTCGGCGGGAGACCTTCGTAGAACCCACGCACGTCATCGTCTCCGAATACCTAGAAAACGGAAAATGGTTCCTCAGACTCTTCAACGACAACGTCCTTCAGCGCCGAGTTCAAATCATTTCCCAGCTGGATACAAACGCGGAAGTTAGATGTCCGCAGCAATGTAATGGGAATGGGAACTGCGTATATGGGAAATGCCACTGCTTCGATGGGTTCTCAGGACTAGACTGCTCTACAAGTAAGTTTGTCCTATTTACGCCTGTCATTCTTGAAGGGACATGACAGAGTCTACTTTTTTTTCTTTGAAGGCCTTTGCCCCGTTCTGTGCAGCAGTCATGGACGGTATGGTGGTGGTCTCTGTCACTGTGACACTGGATGGAAAGGCGTCGAGTGCGAAATCCCAGAGTCCGAGTGTGAGATTGGAAATTGTCACGGGAACGGAGACTGTGTCAATGGGAACTGCGTCTGTCGAGATGGCTGGACAGGTCAAGCCTGTCAAAATCGTAAGTGGGCCATATTTGCGTGTATTCATTTCCATATTTAACGTCGTTGTTGAAATATTCTTCTGGAAAGTTTCTGAAACCCCACTTGAATGCGATTAGGAGCTCATAACTCTAGAAAATCCAATTTAGTACTTCCTCACGCCTCACCTCACTTCCATCAGAAAGCGGACAGTTAATCTTCACCGGAAAAAAGGAACACGGATCAAATGTCTCGTCACAAATGACCCGGTCTCTGAATCCTTTCCATTGTTCTATTCTCCGTAACAATAGGTCATTAGACAAATGATTCAGAGTCGAAGAGCGGATTTCCAATAATTGCCTTTCGGAGCTCAAGGTGTGATCTGCTGAAAATCTTGGAAGTTTTGTTACAAATGATGAAGCGCAGGGACGCTCTCCTCATAAAATTCGGGAGCGGTGTTGGTGAAATTGGAGAAAGTCTCCTTTAGTAATGACACCGGAGGTTGAAGCGATGCGGGGGTGAGACGTGGAGAAAAGAATAAGGAAAAGGCATTTTAGTTTGTGGGTCTGTTGAGACCACTTTTTCCAAGAGACTTTTTACCATTTACGTTCTTGCCTCCAAAGACATTTTTGAGTTTCCCGCTTCTGACTCCGCATTCCCACCCACAACGACCTTCCTGCTCCCCACTCCATCCAAGAGTCCAGAGACATGGGGATGACTCTAGGGCGGCGGTAGTGTTTGAAAGCATCACCTTCATTCAATCTTGAATCTCTCACGAGGAGTACACCCACTCTGCGTCCGGCCCTTCATTCAACTCACGTCCCTTTTAAAATTTAATTAAAAGCAAAGTGACGCCTTGGATTTGGCTCGTCTGTCACCCAGAAGAAGCTTCCTTTGGCACTACGTCTCTCAGAGCCACCTGTCATGTCACTCATTCAGCACTACCACGCTACTCCATTTGACTACACGACTCTGTCCAGGAATCAAAATCAGATTTCAGACACGTCACTCAATCCGGAAAGTAGAACAGGCGAGAGGGCAGAGTGGTGATGAAGACTTAATCAATCTCCTCTGCCCTGTACAGCAAAATGATTTCATGTCACGACCACCACCCTCCCGAAATTAACTAAAGCATCCTAATTGTCAGCAGAATAATTAGCCATGTCCTGGTTTCTGAATGATAATGAAATAAATTTGAATTCTAGGTGCCTGTGTGGATCCAAATTGTTCGAGTCATGGCACATGCGTGGAAGGCAGGTGCCTCTGTGAGCTGGGATGGGCTGGAAACTCTTGCAGGTGATTGCGCCTATTATAGAAATCTCTTTTGAATTTTGAGAGTGATTGATAATGTAAGTAGAAAATGACGTCACCGAGTAGTGCAACGATGGTGGCAATGTAGTGGAATTGACAGATGGAAAATAGGTTTGGGCTTAACGCCATTCTTCCTTCCCTTATGCTTTCTTCCTGTTTGTTGAATTCCAATGGACATGGTGCGGTCGTATGGTCTGGAATTATATCCACCACCTTCATGTCACGCTATAACCCCACTATGTGGCAGGAAGATCGATTTTATGTCCAAATCAATGAAAATTCCATAAATAAAACTTGATAGTTTGAAAACGCAGAAGAAAATAGAATATAGAAAACTTTTGGAAAGTGTTTTGGACTGTAAGTGTAACTGGGCTTGTTCTTTTTTTTACAGTTTTCCGGATAGCTTTCTCTCTAAATGTCTCCCGGACTGCTCAGGACGAGGGGAATTTGATTCTGGGAGTGGAAAATGCAACTGCCAAAAACCTTATGATGGACCCAACTGTCTTGAGAGTAAGTTTCAATTCCCCATGTAAATTCCCCAGCTCTTCCAGTAAACTGTGTTGTCGAGAAGCAGGAGAGAAAGTGTAAGTTGAAGAAGGGGAAGGGTGACTTATGACCCGGGTGACTCGGGTCACTTTCACCTCGTCCATAGATCACCCACAGAAAATGGCCTTCCTTCCTCCCTGATTTCCGTCTACTTTCTCTTCCCCCACTTTCCTTCTGCTCCCTGTTGGTCTCAATTTATGAGAAACGTGGACAGCCAAAGGGGAAAGTCCCTTTCCTTCTTTCACCCGAAACAAATATCTCACGTGAACTTGAGTTTTCAACTTGTCACATCATGGGTGACTTGGCCTTGTCCGTGGAATGTCTTTATATTTAGACCCTGATGGATACGACAGGTGGAATGGAGAAAAGTCTCCTTTCCTCAGCCTTTTACTTTATTCTTACACTAAGACATTTTCACCTTCATCTCCCATTGAGAAGCTTTCGTTCCCTTGGATTCCGATCCTTTACAAACCAAATTGAAATTCGAGACAAGAATCAAAGAAACATTTCAGCACTTCTTCACCACTTTACGTTCTCCGCTTGACAGAAGATGAAGAGGGGAGCGTGTGGTGGAAAGTGATATCTGCCTTCCCATCCTCATGCTCTTTTCCCTACCGACTTTCCTCGCCTTTGGATTCGTGGAAAGGAGAAGCGAAGAGTGGCCCTTGATCACAAGGGAAAAGATCTTCATCAATAATTCACCAATCAAAATCTCTGAATTCAAAGAACTCCTGTTTCCCTGTTTCCACGATTAATTGAAAAGTTGTGGTTTCCCCTTGCATGCGTGTTGTTTTGCTTTCACCAGGAAATCCTTGTTACGGCCAAAAAAGAGCCCAGGGACGGGAGCCTCAGTCCAATAATTCATAATTCTCAACAGCCCAATTCCCAAGGTGAATCCAGCATTTCATGCACACCAATCCCTAACCAGAGAAAGTGATTTAAAGGACGTCTAGCCTAATTATGTACTTTGAGACAAGGGTCTGGGAATTCAGAGTCGAAAGCCACAAAACTAAAGTGGTACACAGCAGTGTATTTATTTGTACCCCTCCCTCAGTTTCCAATTGGATACCACACACTCTAACCTCCAAAGCGCCTCCAATTCATCGCATATGTAATTTATTCCATTGTCTCCCGGGAATTTGCATTATTGCATTTCTCGAAAACTGCGGATACATAATTCTCAAAACCAGCGGAGTAGCTTTTACTCTAATGAAATCAAGACGGAGACTTTGTATTGAATAAAATAAGCTTAAGGCTTAAGTTCCGTTCCATTGCAGCAACCCCAACGCTATCGTGGTAGATAATAATACAAAATAGGGACAAGCTGATGAGGGATGGAGACATTTTGTGTTCTTCCGGATGAGGTGACTGATGTGGTTCCCTGGAGATGAACCCTTGTTGATCCTTAGCTGAAACGGGGTAGCTTTTACTTCAGGCGCGGAGAGAAAGTTGGGTGAGACTCTTGTTGGTCAGATAAGCCTCCTCGACCCGTGGTTGGATTATGAGCGGAAGTCAGACAAGCAAGGATGAACTCATCCGGATCGTTGAAATGGATAATGATCTCTTGAAACGGACTCTTGTTTGTAGAAGGTAATCTGAGGCCCTCGTTCCCCCGCGCAGTACCCATTAGAATAGACTTACCCTCCCTTCTGCCCCCGGAGTTCATCTTTGCTGGCTTATTCCACAAAGGAACTTTAGAATTTATGGACGGGAACTACTTCTTTGTCATAAAATCCGCCGGAATGGAACCATTACATTCATTATCCCGCGACGACGGGGAAGACCCCTCATTTCACCCGTCGTCATCATCCTCAAAACTGCCACGAGCTGAGAGATCATCATCATCCAAATATTCAAACGCACCGTGCCTTTGGCATTCGTGGTGGAAGAAAGCAGCCATGATGTTTCGCTGCCTCCCTTCTGCAGATACGCGACTGAAACTCCTCCACTGTGATGTACTGCTGAAATAAAAGATTAAAAAGTGGTGCCTTGCATTTATCCGAGTCTCTCCTCTGATTCTCAATCATGGTCTCTCAGTGCTATAATTTATTTTGAGAAGGGTTATACGGGGAAAATGACCATGCGGAAGAATCTGGTGACACTTGGGTGGGTCACTTCAGGATGTGTGGAGGAAGTGACGGCGGAAATTATGAGTTTTCCTCGTCCTTCCCTTCCTTTCTCCTGGTTTTATAGGGTATCTTTCCCTCTGAAGGATTCTTCTTTCCTTTTGAATTTTATGGCTTTCTCTCCTGAAATGATCTCACTTTCACTTTTACTACTTTCTCCAAAAAGAAATAATCCACACCCCTCCTTCGATTCATATTGATTCTCATGGAACACGGAAGTTGACTCGATGCTCCTTTTTCCATTTCACCAGTCATCTGCGAAAAGGATTGCGGTCCAACTGGATTCTGCAACGAAAGTGGTCACTGCCAATGCAAAGAAGGATGGGCGGGCGAGAACTGCGACTCTGTCGCATGTGACCTTCGTTGTGCTGAGCATGGGCAGTGCAAAAATGGAACCTGCATATGCTCCGTTGGATGGAATGGAAGACACTGTACTCTCGGTAAGTTCACTTTAAATTCCTTTTCGTGTGGTTTAGCAGCGCCGCTTTGTTAAAAGCAATTACAATTTATCACTCTATGCGCTCATTCGCTTCATTGAGTTTCCATATAAGGTTTAATCAATCTCGCTCATCCATGCTTGTCAGTCACTTTAGTTTCAGTCCAGGACGTTTCAAGCTTTCTCCTTAGCACAACCCGGGATCTTGAAACCAAGGCAAGCGTCCAGCAACAGTGTTGGACGCTTCTTCTTCCCATTTGAGAGTTGGTTCATTTTGAACCGGAGTTGGGAATGATTAGATGGTTAGTCGTCAAATATATTTCCTTTTGCTCCGTATGGAGACGACATATTTCCTGAAAAATATTCAGGAAGACTTCACATTATCGCCTCTCCTCCAAGGATAAAAGGGAAAAGATTACATGAGAGGCATGGCAGGAATACTGAAAATCAAAAGAGTCCTTTCGTCGCTCCTTGAGCTCAAGATGCTTTTGGTGTTGTAAGGATGCGTCGCTTCCAAAGGCACACGGTTGTGTCTCGGTGGCAGTGGCAAGTAGCCGAGAAATAATAATCCCCTTCTTTCTTTTCAGCCGGATGTCCCAATTCGTGTACTCACAGTGATCATGGCTCATGCATAATGCAGGACGGCTACTCGTGCAAGTGTAAGAGCGGCTGGGCCGGCCAAGACTGTTCTATTCGGCTGGAGACCAATTGTGCCGATGATGCCGATAATGACGAGGGTAAGGGATGCCTCGATCTTCCATCACACATTATCCACACTCCAGCAAAATAACAATCCCGAACGCGAAATTCCTCAAAAGAAAAACATTCCTTCTAATATCCAGCAATATCCAGAGATAGACGTGCCCTTGAAAATGCAGTTTGGAAGATGCACTTTATCTCCCACAGTGAAAGCGAGAATTGTATTTTTATAAAAATGAAAGCTGACATCAGAAATCCAAACGTGACACTTGTCACGTCCAACTCAAATAAATTTGACTTACCTTTCCCCTGCTTCATCCTTGTCTTTCTAGCGCATAACTTTCCCTTCCTCGAAATAGAATCATACGAGCTAGGATTTTGGGTTTTAGGATTTAAGGTTCTTGGACCTCCTCATTCACCAATTTTGAAGGAATAAACTAAATGTGTGAAGCGGAATACTGCTGCACTTGAATTGGAATTTAAATTCACATTTGAGTATATGTGAGTAATTTGAAGGGAATCTTTATTGACAGATGGGATGACGGACTGTTCGGATAGCGAATGCTGCGAAAGTGCTGCTTGCAAGGAGCACTTGATGTGCATGACAGCCAATGACCCGGTCGAAGTGCTTCTTCGGAAGCAGCCTCCAAGCGTTACAGCTTCATTTTACCAAAGGGTTAAATTTCTAATTGAGGAAGACAGCGTCCAGAGCTATGCCCAGAAAGATGAGTATTGGGAGAGGTAAGGATGATGCATTTATTTGGTTAGTGTTGGTCCATTCAGGGGAGGTCATGACCCTTGGTTATACACACTGACTGATATTTGGAATCTCTATGCTTTTGACTTGGGATGGACTATAGCCCACCTTTGTTCTGTGGAAGGAAACCCTGAAGACTTTGTTTCCTATTTGAGCGTCTCTTGAGTTTCGTGTCTTGTTTTTATGTGTCCTCATTCTCCATCTGTTGAAACCAATATCGTTGTTCCACTTTCTACACAAGCAGAATCCCCAAAATTTAATTACGAAAAAGAAACAATCTGCTAATTTTCTCTTTTTCTTTCACCGCGTGTCTCGTCTCTCTCTTCTCTCAATTTTTCTTTCACTCGGCTCTCTCCTTGCTTTCACTTTCATTTCCAGGCTAAGAACCACGTACGTCTCAAGAGCCACATTTCCAAATGGGAAAACCGCTCAGTCTGAGATCAATTAACTTGACTTAAAGTTATGCAAGGGCAGGGAATCGGAGTGCTCACTTATAAAATCTAATTAGTGGTTTTCTTTATAAAAGAAAAAAAAATTAAAAAAAAAGTTGCAAATTGAGTTTAGAGATTATGGGTTTATTTGTTTTTGTTTAACTTTTTTGTTTCATGCATGTTTTAATTTTCACTTTTCAGTCTACTTTAGTAGCAGTTTTATACTTACGAATAAATCCCCAACAAATTAAGAGAAAAGGCAAATTATAAAATTGTGTGTGTGTGAGTTTAATCTGCAACTAATTTTGGCGTTGTTTATTTCTTTCTGATCACAACCGTCTCACTTTCCTTCTGTGTCTCAAAATAGTCACTTTTGGAGTTCTTTCGAGCATCGGTAAGTCAAACCAAGTTCGCGTTGCTTTTGTTATTTACACGAAACTTTTTCCTTTTTAAAGAAAATACGAAAAGCTCTTTAACAGAAGAATAACAACATGGCAGCTTTGCCACTTTTGTTTTTAACCTTTCGTTTTCTGCAAGTACATTGGAGCTACTAAACATCTTTTTACTTTTTTTTTTATTTTACTTCCCTTTCTGATTTTTATAGAAGGATTTGCATTGAGCAGGAAACATAATTTGCAATCTTGCCTCAATTTCTAATTTTCTGCTTTTTCTAAAAGTCACTTTCGAGTGATTTTGCATAGACGTCCTTCTTCCTTCCCTTTGTGTCCCTGTCTCTGTCTCGTAACTATCCCGTCCTTAACCTTACATTAACCTCACCTAAAACTTCTGTATCTTATTATAAACCAGGAAGTAACTCAAGGGAGTTCTAAGTCAATCACAGAGAATAAATACTTCAGTTAGTTAGGTTTATTCTAATTTTCTTATACTCTCTCTCTCTCCTTTCTCATCACAACAAATCAATTTAGACAAATAAACGAATCACAGTTTGAGAGAAGGAGATAGAGATTTTGCTTCAATTTGGGGTGGGGTTTCTTTTCAGGCGAGTTTCCGTCATTCGAGGTCAAGTCCTGTCTTCCGATGGCCTTGGGATTGTCGGCATTCGTGTCAGCGTGGACAAGAGTCAGAGGCTTGGTTTTACTCTCACCCGCAAAGGAGGATGGTACGAAGTGGCATTCAGTGGATGACTTCGTTCTCTGGGCAGCCATTACTCAAATTAACATTTGCCCGTCCTTTTTGTCCTACTTGCAGGTTCGATATGCTAGTTAACGGAGGAGGCTCGGTCACTCTCCAGTTCCAGCGGAATCCATTTCGTCCTTTGACTCGGACCGTGTTCACTCCGTGGAATGAAATTGTCGTTCTGGATCCACCTGTCATCATGTCCGTGGGTGGGAACCATATGCGGGACTTGAGTCAGGATGATGCTCAAGAAGCGCAAACGCCATGCCGCGAGCATAACCTGGATCTGCTGAATCCAATCGTCATGTCCTCCTGGTTCCCGGAAATGGTTGGAGGGAAGCCCAACAGAAGCTTCATTTTTGGAGAGACTCAAGTAAGTTGTTTGTCATGACCTTTTTCATTGGGGTTGACCCACTGTCCCACTGCTGCAGTTGGAAAAGTTAAAGAAAGTAAAAAGGAAACTGGAAAACGGAGAAAGTTTTCCCATTACTAGAGATTTCCTTCCAACTCATCTTTTTCCACTTCGCATCACATGTCAACTCACTCATCTTCAAACGATGGAAAACAATTTCACAAAGAATTCTTCAACACAAGCTCAAAGGAAGCTTGCGACTTTCAAGGGATTTCGTAAAAGAAAAAATTAAAAGAAACTTAAGCCACCTCTTTAATAAATCTAGCAGAAAGGATTTAAAACTTGGAACGGGAAATTACCAATTAAGAACAAACTCGCAAGCTCAACTTTCTTTGGTCTTGAGGAATTTTTGGTTTCTATTTTAGATCCTACAGGAAAGCATCCGGATTCCAGGGAGTGATGTCCATTTGCTGTACCACAGCAGTCAATCCTCAGGCTACCTTGCAACAATCCTCATGCAGCTAACTGGTGCCCAATTACCTCCAGGGCTAACCCTTGTCCACCTCAAAATCACAGTCGAAGGAGAACTCTACAAAAAGACGTTCGAAGCAGACCCGAACATTACTTATACATTTGGTTGGAAGAAAAGAAACGTTTACCAGCAAAAGGTGTACGGCCTTGCGTCTGCTCGAGTTGCCATTGGCTACGAGTATGCTAATTGCGGCCAGCCTATTTGGACTCTCCGGACAGTGACACTGAAGGGATTCGATGTGGACATTGCGGATGTAGGAGGTTGGAATTTGGACGTCCATCATCACTACAACTTTCACGAAGGGATTCTGCAGAAGGGAGATGGCTCCGAAGTTCATCTTAAGGAAATGCCACGAGTGGTAAAGGCTCTCATGGGGAAAAAAGGTCAGCAGAGGTCACTTTTATGCGAGCCTTGTGACAACACGCTTCTCTCCCCGGTTGCTCTTACAACGGGACCGGATGGAAGTCTCTACGTTGGTGACTTTAACCTCATTCGAAGAATCCTTCCGGACAATCAAACTTACACGGTTCTTCAACTCAGGTATGGAAAATCTAAAATTGATAATGAATTCAATGTATTTATGAACGTGTGATTTTAGTGCGACAAAAGTTTCACATCAGTATTTCATGACGATATCACCAGCAGACGGCCATCTGTACATTTCTGATCCGGAAAAATACCAGGCAAGTTAATCACCTCGGATTTGCATGAAGCAAAGTCATGATTTCAACTTTCCCCTTTGTTACACTTAGGTGTTACGAGTGAACAAAATGGAGGATGTTGGAGATCCTCGAGTGAATTGGTCTCCTGTCATTGGCACAGGACTCAAATGCGTCCCTGGTGACCCTGACAATTGCGGCGACGGGCTTTCAGCCAAATTGGCAAAACTAAACCACCCAAAGGGATTGGCTGTGACGAGCAGTGGCTCCATTTATTTGGCTGACGGTCCAAATATTCGCTATGTCAACTCCCAAGGAATGATCCAAACTCTCGTTGGGAAGCAGAATCCTTGGGCTGTTCGAGGAACTGTCAAGACCTCTGATTTCGAATCATGCAGGATCGTCAGAGAGGATGCTACTAAAGTTCAACTCCACTGGCCGACTATCCTTGCTCTGAATCTGGTAGAAAACAAACTCCTATTCATTGATGAAGGACATCTCTTCCAGCTAACAAGGGACAGTCAAATCGAGCGTGTTCTCAAGTGTGAGTCCGAAGTCCAAATCCTCCGACCAGTCATCTCTGTTGGCTTCAGTTCCAAGGGACAACTCTTTTTTCTCACCGAAGACTCAAATCTTTATACACTGAGATCCGAAGGGAAGCCTGCTCTGGTTCGAACAAACTTCTTGCCACCATACTACGACCAGCTTCCAGCGGGAGATTCAACTAGGAACAATCTAGACGCTGGTTCCATTTCAGCCTTGAGTATTGGTCCAGATAGCACAATTTACGTTTCAGATCAGGGGAATTTAGAGCTGAAGCAAATTTCATCATTCCTCCCGGCACCAAATCTCAATGGAGACTATGAAGTCGTGTTTCCGGCAACAGGGGAAGTCTACGTCTTCAATCGCTATGGTCAACATACGCTGACTCGAGACCTCAAGTCAGGGCGTACTATTTACTCCTTTCTGTACACCAAGAACACCAGCTATGGGAAACTTTCTAAAATCAGCGATGGAGCAGAGAACAAAATTTTGTTTCTCCGAGATTATTCCTCGGTTGTGTCAACAATTGAAAACACCCAAGGCAAGAAATCAACGCTCAAGATTAACAGACTAGGCCGACTCACGCACTTCCAGGAAATGGAGAATTCTGACATTCGCCTTGACTATTCGGACGATGGACTCTTACTGGCCAAATTATCCTCCATGGGAGTCAACTCGCTCTACAATTACGATGGGTTTGGTCGAGTAAAGCGCGTCATTGGTCACACTGGAATAATCCACACTCTGGATTATGGATTGAGCGGTGCTTCCATACAACTCCGTGTGCAAGACTCAACTAGCTCTGGTTTCACATACTACCGTGTCATCTGCGACGACGAAAGCGACCGTGTAGTGACACGACATCTCCAGGAGGATGAGACATTGCTGAGTAGCAAGTCGGTTCGGACAGACGACCGAAACGGGAGTTACACTTTGGAAACTGGAAGTGGCTTTGAACTCCTAGGAATGTCGTGGGGTTCCTTTCCACTCCTTCGGAGTGCCAATTTCTTAAGAGCTCCTTCGTTCCAGCAACTCTACGATCCAGAAACACCATCGGCACTTGGGAACAAGCTGGAATGGAAGTACGGACTGCTAGGTGCTGAGCGAGTCCTCGACCGCCAGATGTGGGTCAACGACAGCCGTGTCTTCAGCCTAGAGTTTGATTCCACTCTCTCGAGGGAAATCGTTTACAATCAAGACCGTGAGCCTATCCTTTCCGTACAGTATGACAGGACTGGATTTCCTTTAGTTTTTGCACCAGCTAATACTCATGATCTTCGATTTCCGCTTAACATTTCCTACGATCGATTCAACCGGATTGAAAAATGGAAATGGGGGAGACGACGCGGAGAGCAATTAACATACGACCGAAATGGATTTGCAACGGAAATTCGAACGTTGGACGGACTACTGCTTCGCACTATTGAATACAATGACCAAGGCCTCCCTTCCAAGATTACTTTAAATTCAAGTCGCGTGTATTCGTTCCACTACGATGCTTCCGGCGGACTACGTTGGATGGAGACACCGAAGGGCACGAAATACTCCTTGACTCTCCAGCACTCAGTTGGGTTCAGCAAAATCGTTTATCAGCCTCCTGGCTATGCTCCAATACACAACTCTTTCGTCCAACACTTCAGTGCCGATGGACTTCTTGAAGCAATTTGGCTTCCGCCAGAGTGTGGTCGAATTCTTTACCAATACGACTACCTAAAGAGGCCGAAACAAGTGCTCTATAGCGAAGGCAAGATCGGATACAAGTATAGGGGCCACATTACCACAGTCACAGCATCGGAGGGAAAGTTTGAACCAGTGACGACCATCCAGCGTAACAAATTGGGAAAAATAACCCAGGAAAAACAGGACTTTGGTGCCAAGAGCGGATTTGCGTCAGCCATGTTTCTCTATGAATACGACACTAACTTCCGTCCAGTGCTTATCAAGTCCCGGGTCGGCGGTCATCCCATCGACGTCCCAATCAGCTACTCCTCAAAGACCGGTGGCTACGACCAAATTGGTAATTTCAGGATTACGCGCACTGGCTCAAACGAGAGCTCTATGTTTGATGGAGTAGCCATATTCAGTCGCCTTCTTAACGGCTATGGACAACCCCTCCAATTCTCTCTTACCATTCAAGCTATGGAAGTCTATCGTATTGACTACACTTACAATCCGGCGACTGCTCGGATTCATCAAATGAGGGTGACGACAAAAACCGCCGGGTTTGCAGAACAAACTTACGCGCCACTCCGGAATTACACATTCGACGTAGATGGACAACTAATCTCCGCAGAGGCAGTTGACCCCTGGAAGTTTGAGTATGACGGAAACGGAAATCTAAAGAGTCTGACTTATCGTGGGAACAAAATTGCTCTTGAATACAATCAGCAGGATCAAATCCTTCGTTTTGCTGATGGTGTCTACAAATACGACTGCGCTGGACGCGTGGTCCACAATGCCAACGAGGAATACTTCCTCTACAACAGCTTAGGTCAGCTCAAACGAGCCTCGAAGCGTGGAAGGTTCGATATTGAGTACTTTTACGACCACGAAGGGAGGTTGGTTGGGCGAAGAGACAACCATGGGAATATCACACAATTCTTCTACGCAGACGCCGTCCGTCGAGAACTCGTCACTCATATTTACAATCCAAAAGAAAATCGTCTATTCCACTTTGTGTACGATGAAGATGGCAGAATCATTTTCTTCCAAGTGAACCGAGGAGAAAACTTTTATGTCGCCACTGATCAATGGGGCACGCCTCTCCTTACGTTTAATCAATACGGACTACTTCTCAGAGAAGTCTCCAGAGGGCCTTACGGTCACATAGTCTACGACTCAGATCCGACGTTTTATCTCCCAATTGACTTTGCCGGTGGCATTTTAGATAAGGTAAGACAACATGCCAGTGTTAGTAGATGCATTAGTTCACAATTTGATTATTTTTTGTTGCAGGTAACATTACTAGTCCACACGAGAGAAAAACGAGTCTACGACCCCCTTATTGGACAGTTCCTAACCCCTGATTGGCAAAGCGTAGCCAACAAGCTCCAGACGCCTGAGAAATTTCATTTGTACCGCTTCAATGGGAATGATCCCATAAACCCGGTTCATTCCGCCCCTTCTTTTGGTATGGGATTCAAAACAGTTTATTCAAATCTACGACTTACCTATTGTACTTTATGTCCAGATCACGAGAGCTGGTTGCGACATCTGGGTTACAACTTGGAGTCTTTGTCTCCACAGCTCTATCAAACCCACATCGGCCTCCGCACTGAGACAGCAAGTCTCGTCGTTTCGGGTCTCGAAAGTCGTGTACTCGAAAAAGCCTTTGACACTTCCCTCCTGGAAACAATTAGGAGGAGCCAAGTAGCCCAATCGACGCTTATTCCCAATCCCTCCGCAACCCTGTCACAAATTGACCCTCCCTTGGGCAAGAACATTCTCCTCAGTCGTACCAGTGACGGCAAGGGAATGATCTCCGCCTGTCCTTTTTGCACAGCAAACCGCGTAGACCGCGACGTCTTCACCCAAATCCTCAATGGAAGCGAATTCCTCTCGTTTGTCTCTCATTCTCCTGGGCAGGATATCTTCCATTTCTCCAAGAAGGAGCTGTGGAAAGCTTCTGATGACCTGGCGGATCTGAAAAGACTGGAAGGCCTCGTCAATGTCACTGTCCATGACCGTTCAGAAGAAAAGGCAAAAGGGGATCAAACGATTGAATTAAAAATTCATATCTCAGGAGCTGTAATTTTCCTCAAATATGGGACAGTTGGAGCAAAAGAAGAGACGCGACTACTCCATCACTCCAAGACTGTGGCCACAAAGAAGGCGTGGTCACTAATCAAAGACACCCTTACACAGGGAATCCCGAACTCGGAGTTTACTTCTGGAGAGCGGGAATCAATTCTCAAGAACGGACATCTCTCATCCCATCATGCTGACTTCATCCACGACCCTGAAAAGTATCCCATCTTTGCTGATGACCCCCTCAATGTCAGATTCCTAAAAAAGTCGAAATCTCCGAGAAACCGAAACTCGAACAATCATCACTGATCCTAATGTTGGATTTGAGCCCAAATGAATCTCACAAACTGAACAAAAAGAAATTATATTTACTATTTTTTAATGAGAGAATGATGCTCTGAAAGTAATTTATTGCGGATAATTTGCTGAAACTTATTCACAAAAGTCATTTACTTTCATTCATACATAATAATTAAAACATTCTCAATTACGATTTTTTGAGACAAAAAATCAAAACAATTGCTAGTCCCAAAGTGTCAAACAATTTTTACAACAGACGCAATTCTTTTTCAACTCTTTTTCTTACGGAGCGATGTGCATTATGAACACTTTTAACGAAAAAAAGTAAATACGTAGCGGAAGTGCTTATAAACAAATAAAAGTATTCTGAGAATTTGGCTTAATTATTGGCCTTGAACAGCCTGCATTTCCTCAATCAGCCTAATCGCTAAATGCGATTGCTGAACTTTATCCAAATTCTTGGATCATCACTCTCAGTCATTTCTGATTTTTATTTCCTTCCGCTACTTGTTTCCCAATTTTCAAAGGAATATGCCAAAAAGATATATATTTTAAGTGTAATGTAAGATGATTGAAATCGTCGGCGTTATTTGAGGTCAATGGCCTTCAGCTCTAGTGCTCTGTGCCAGGGAAATGTTACACTATTTTTTACTTGTCAGCTACTAATTCTAGGTTAATTGTAAGGAGTTGAGGCCAAATGTTTTCTAATGTGCTATTCAAACGCTGTACATAAAATAACTGAACCTACCCTCCCTCCCTATCCACGCCAATCACGATACTCGGATGGAATCTTCGCAAAATGAAGCCTACATTAATTAAATGCTCTCACTAAAACTATGTTATTAGAATCTCAATTTATAATCCAGAATCCGCCCCATATTCCCATTGGGACTGTCTCCGTGCGTTTGCGAGATTGCTACTATTATATGTAATTATTTCATGTTCTCTGCAAGCGTACTTTTATCGTGCTAACGACGACCTTCGTCGCAAATCCTTGGAGCAGGTTTTGTAATGCTACTGCGCAAACTCTGTGTTGAGGGTCGCTTTGGTTGTAACATGTAGGCAATGAGGCTCTTATAAGCCTAACGATGACCCCGGATTGAACTTTTCATGTCCAGTTAAGATTACTGGGATAATGAGCAAAGTGTGTGACTTTACTAATGAACTGTTGTATTCCGGCTAATACTTAAGGACTGCGAATTACTCACTTCTACACAAATTATATCAACTATTAATATGAATTAAAGAAATAAAACGATTTTCGTAAAACTAAAACATGATATTTTCGTTTAAATTCTCCCGATTATTCCTTATGCTAAAAAGAAAAGACTGAAAACAACTAAATGCCAAATGGCGTCTTTATTTATCCGATCGTAACTATACGCACATAAACAAAGCTTCCTCCTGTCGAAAGAACTTCAACATCGCACGCAATAAGAGCTCATCATTTCCGCGTGTTTTGGCCTATATGAAATAGATTGATCCCCAAACTTCGGGACTTCCGTGTATGTCCAATAATAGCTGGTGGTCTAGGCATTAGCTCAGGTTGCCATGTTACGATGATTGTGGTTGCACTTGAATTCATTGTCGCCTAGTGTCGTCACAAGTGGTTATTAGTTATTTTCCCTTTTCGGCTTCGTTTGTTCCTTTTAATTATTGTTTGCATTGGTTGCAACATAGCGTTTTCCTTCATGACTAAACTAGCGTAATTCCCATATGGAAACATCAGTCTTGTAGTTTGTGTATGGCACAAATTGCAAATAAACCGTGGCAACACGGGCATAATAAAGTAGCGGAAGATGCTTGATGTGGAGTGTAGAATAGAGTTAGAACGTTTAAAAAAAAATTAAAATCCTGA